>JAVHLV010000162.1:0-147113 GCA_036785495.1 Colletotrichum neosansevieriae | reverse complement strand
ATATATTATTCTCACTTATTATTCTATGAGAAGTACATGCCCCAGATATTCAACCCAATAACACTTGATCCCGAGAGCTGTGGGCCAGAAGTTGCGAACTAACGTTTAGAATCCCTGGGTAGGTATAATTACTCTGTTGAGTCTGTATCACCTAGCCCTCAGCTGAACATTTATTGGGGCTTAGCTCAAACAATTATAATCGGGGTTGATTCTCCATTTCGCCGAGAGCCCGAAGGCGCCGTCAACTGACTCATGAACATCCGTACACTGAGAGCAGCAATCATGCTTGACAGAGGCGACTGGGTGCCCAAGTCCACGTTGAAAGTCGGACCACAGAAGGACGGTTCGGGGCAACATAAACAAACTCTCTTTAAGCTTGTTCGACGCAGAGCTTCCACGCGGCTACAGTTTCGCGCCCAGACCTGAAGCCCGCTTGTGCTCTTCACGCCATGCCAAATCGCTCAGAATCTCTTCGCTTCCCCCGCCAATGACTTTCAGGCGGAGGTCGCGCGAGATTTGCTCAGTCATGGTCACGCCCCTCTCGAAACCCATCCCTCCATGTATCTGCTGACTTTCCCTGACGGCCTGTTCGACCATTCTGCCGCCCTGTATCTTTGCCAACGCGATTCGACCAGCGACGTCTTTTGTTTGCCAGCCGTGGATGTTGACGTGGTACGCTATCTGTTCCAGCCAGGCCCAGTGTCCTTCAACCTCGCGCGCAAGTGTCGTGATTTTGTGCCGAATGATTTGATGGGAGGCGAGCGGTTTCCCAAAGGTCTCGCGGTCATGCGCGTGCTGAAGTGCTTCCGAAAGACATACGCGGGCTTGCCTATTGCAATCCACGGTTAGAATGAAGCGCTCTTTGTTGAAGTTGCGCATGATTATCGGGAAAGCTCCGTTTTCATCCCCGAGCAAGTGATCGACCGGGACTTTCACATTCTCCATAATCACCCACGAGGAACCGCCGGCGTTGTGACCGGAGTTGTGGATCTTCCTGATCGTGATGCCCGCAGAGTCGAGTGGAACGACAAGGAGAGAGATGCCGCCCCGACCAGGTTCACTCATCCGGACGGCAGTCGTCATGTGGGTGGCCCATGGAGCGCCGGTAACCCACTTCTTGCGCCCGTTGACGATGTACTGCTTTCCGTCGGCCGTCTTCTCCGCCCTGGCGCGTATGGCGCTCACATCGCTGCCGGCGGTGGGCTCCGTGATGGCCAGACAGAAGCTCGTGTCCCACGTGAAGAGACCTGGCAGCCATCGTCTCTTCTGCTGCTCAGTTCCCGCGATCCAGACAGGCGGAGCGCCCACGTTGGACGCCCCCGCCAAGGCGAGGGGGACCCCGCTCGGGATCCGAGCCATCTCGTCCATCAGGATCAGCTCGTGAAAGACGTCCAGCTCGTCGAACGGGATGCCTGCGACTGTCATGAGCTCTTTGGGTCTGTACTCCCTCGGCACGTCAAGGAAAGCCAGGCCGGACTTGGCGAAGTGCAATCTCGCGGCCAAGGGGCACTCTCCGGCGGCTTCCCACTCCTGCGCATGGGGGAGCAGGTGTGTGTCGACATATTCGCGCACGTACGCCTGCAATCTCCGGTGAGAGTCATTGTAGTACGGACTCTCGAGGGCGTTGAACCACCCCGGTTCGCCCCACCTACCTCCGGCCGTGGGATGTCAGCTTAGTAACGGACACAGAATATGGGGGGGGGGGTTTGGTTTGTGGCATCGGGACAGTACGGAGCGAGGCCGCCCACCGCTTGCCGGCCGGTCATAGGACCAGCCGGCGCTGGGTTCTTGGCAGTTGTGTCGGACATTGCGTTTTGATGGCTTGGTAGGGCGTGTTTTACGCGACTTTGTGATGTGTCATGAGAGACTTCGGTATGCGACAGCGAGGGTGGCTGAGATGGCATGAACGAGCTGGTCGCGTGGTTTGAACTTGCAATGAGATAATAGAGGCGGAAGCAAAAAGTTGTCTCCAGAACGTTGTGCGGTTGCTACTCAGTAAACTTTGTGGCCGCAGAAGCACATTCATGTGAAGTCTGTCTGTATCAGAGTCGACCCGTGTTCAATGCAAAGGGGGAGCAGCTCAACGCGAGTCAAGGATTTTCTCCACGATTGCCCAGTCCGAGCATCCCCCGCACTCGTGCGAGTACCGGCCGGTTCATCCGGGAACGACATGGGCCAGTCTTCCGCATGACCCACCCCAGTCTGGCTCTTCTCTTGGGCTCATTGCGATCCATTCGGTATGAGAGAGAACAGCACGAGTTTCCCATCGGCTCCTAGCGAGAACGAAAGCTTATTTCGTTTACATCCATGGATCTCCAGGCACTCGGACGTCAAGCCCGGTAAACATGTTCAAAGTTGAAGTCGTACCGCAGCCAATGGGCGTACACTTGGTTGAATCACTGTCCAAGCACGCGAAGCTATCGAGTCAAGGTATCGTCGCAAACAAGGTTGGTTAGACTATGGTTGACCTGAGGTCCAGCACCTCGACAATCTTCCCACTTCTGGGGTTGACGACAAGTTCTTGCATGGTGACAAAGTTGACCTGCAGCTCGTTGACGAGGTCTTTCTCGACATGTTCTCGAAACATTGGCCGCACCACCCCCAGCTCCCCTCTCAATCCAGCCTGCAGCCGCGAACTCTCCTCCTCTGATCCCGGTTTGAAGGCAATGTTCACCGTCAGAAGATCTTTTCTGTCTTGCCGCGTCACCACGGCCTGAATCTTGCCAACCGGCCGGTCATGCAGTACTGTCGAGACAACACGTCGCAGGTCCACGAAGTCGATGGACACTGGCCCAAGGCGCATGGCCGTGCGGTCCCTGTCGAGGACCCGGAAAAGACCCAGCGCCGGATCAACCCACGCGGCCCGGTCACCGGACGGGTAGCGGATGATGGGCATGAGGCGCCGTTCAACGTTGGTGACAACTAGACTTCCCGTCTCTCCCGGGGTCGTTGTCACCTCGCCGTCGTCGTTGATGATTTCCACAATGATGTTGGGACTGTTGACCTGGTGGAGACGAGGATCGTTGTTGTAGTGCTCGGGTTTCGGCGGAAGACCGATGATGCCGCAGTCCATGGAACCGTAGACCACCGATCTGATACTTGCGTTCGGGAAGGCTGCTTTCAACAGACCGGCTTGGTCATCGTAGAACGACTCACCCGAGAACAAGAGCAGACGGACGGACGGGTGCGTCTTTCCTGCTTTGAGTCCACGCTCTGCAAGTTGCGACATGGTGGTGACGGTGGCAAGAACGACTGTCGCCTCGAACTCGATGATGTGTCTTTCCATGGACGGAATACCAACGTGTCCAGCCACTGGGAGCTGAATAGCCCCTCCAGGAAGATGGTACACTGACAAAATGTGCAGCAAGAAGCTGCCGTAGAGGTCTCCTGCGTAGAAGAGATTGGCAACCATGTCCCCTTCTCTCACACCACAGCGAGCCAAGGAGTCGGCCAGCTGAAGTGAAAGGCCATGGAGTTCCTGTTGGCTGTAAAACGAAACCTTGGGGTGGTTTGTGGTTCCTGTGGGTGATGAGCGGATGGCTCTAACGAAGTTTTTTTTTTTTTCTCCCAAAACGAGACGCTCACCTCCCGTCTTGAACACGATTCCGTCTTTCTGCTTCGATGTCACAACTTGACTGTTGAGGCAGGTGTTTGCTTTCCAGAACGACTCGTGATCAACTGTGGCCAACTCGTCCAAGGAGACTGGGACATGTTTGTCGGCAATTGTAGACTCCCAGGATCTTGCGTAGAATGGGGATTTGAGTCTCACAAACTCGAGCAAGTCTGCAAGATCTCGGTGGTTGACTCCGTTCGCCTTCGATACCGCCATGGTGTGTTACTGGGCTAGGGTGAGTTGACTGACTTCCGAATTACGGCAAAGTCAGCGTTCAGCTTTAACTGATGAGATTAATCAAAACAAAAATCTAGGCCATGGCAGCACGCGTCAGCTATGCGTATGAGGTTTGCCATCCCATTATCGGACGGACAGCAGTATCCAGACCTCAGCCGAGGCTGAGCGTCGCTCCGACGGTGGCCATGGGGTATGCTCAGTTGCTGTCTAATCTGGTAGATAGAGTTTGCGGCGGTCGTCAACTAAGGTGCAACTTGCGAAGTCGAATGATTTCCAGGCAACGTCAGCGTCATGTACCATATATGACATATCTAGAGTAATAGTAGACAAATGAGAAGGTTCACCCTAGAAGCCTGTCTCTCGCAGCCTCTTTTCTAGAAATTCACAAAGAAGCCGTTTAAGGTTTCTAAATTCCACCGGCTCATCAATGTCACTGCAATTCTCCATTAAGCTCCCGCTAACTCTAACCTAGAGCTCAGGCTTCCAGCAATGACAGATGAGACAGTACGTACGGATATAGGGTTGATCATTGAGATTGTGACTAACCCCCCCCCCCCCCCCCTTTTCCCCCTCTTCCCGATTTACCCCGAGTGGGCCGTGGCGTTATCGCACGGTCCCTTGCTTTGGACAATTGGAGATACGCGGTCTTTTTGTTTTGGGGTCGTTGGGGGTCATTGGAGAAGGTGGAGAAGACTCAAAGACGGACCAATACGCGGTAGGGTCTATCCAAACAGGTACTAGGATCAACAGAGGGGTTTTCAGGGTCCTGTGTCACCATAGCCGGCTGCGTTAAACGAGATTCAAGCTCACATGCAGATGCAGGGTGGAGTTCATTTCCGAATCAGTCGAGGAGAGCCAGGGGCAAAAGTGTTGGGGTTGAGGGGGGTTTTCTTTGTGGATTTCCAAGCCTCTTTGTTATCCGCACGTGGGACCGAACCCTTGGACTCTTCCACGGGCTAAACTGGATGCCGTTTAGTCTCGTTTAAGCGAGGAAGCCTCTTCTCGAATTTCCAAGGATCGCAACGCAGGATAGATCCGCGAGTCTCAACAGAGTGGCTCAGATGTTGCTCACCGCCTGCGAAAGCGGGTGGCCTCTTCTCTTCTGAGATATACGGTGTGTGCAGGTCAGGGTGGGTAGGGTCAAAGACAAACGGGCAGGCGGTCGCAAGAAACAAGAACAATAAGGATAAGGTGACGAAGTATTCTTCAGCAACGACATCTCCGGAGCCTAGCCTTAGTCGAGACAGACCATGCCAAAGCGACAAAAGGTGGCTCAAGCCTTTATGTGTCCGTCCATCTTTTGAGTCATGAGAGGCGCTGCGGGAGGCTCATAATCCGAGGCTCTGCTTGCTTTTTGGGCTGGCGTCTCAAGGTTAGACCCGGTCGCGAGTCACGTCTTTTGCTGACATTGAGTGATTCCAAACACTAGCCATTGGGAGGGACACTGACCATGATAATATTTTTTTTTCTGCCATTCTGCCAGGCTTGTGCTTGTGGGCGGCAAATCCAGATTGTTTGGGAGTCTTTGAGTTTGGACCCCTATTCCATGATCGACCTGGCCACGATTCGACCCACCCGTTAATGCTGCTACATACTAGGGACCCCCCAAAGAAAAAAGGAGAGAGACACGTCGCGGTATCTGGCCTATCCTGTCCTGTCCTGTCCTGTCCTGTCCTGCGTCTGCTTCTGTCTATCAGGCGGTGACAGCCAAGGCCCTTAAATTAATTTTGAGCCAAGCGTGTGGGTGGCAGTCGTATCAGTACCTTTTCCTAACCTCGGGCAAGCAAGGTTTTTTGTTTTTTTTTCACTCTCTCACCCGTCTTCTTCCATCCTCATCTGGTTCCTCTACATATCAACATTCGTTGCTGCCCTGAAAAGACTTGAACGTTCTGTTCATCTCATATATACCCAACAGCTGCGTGTATACAGAAAAGCTCTCAATCGTCTCCCAGGTTGCACCTTCCACCACGATGGCGGCTCGTCAGCGTACTACGACGGCGGTGGTCGAAAAGCCCCAGCAGCAGGTAAGTCGGGACTTTTCTCTTTCCGGATCGCCATCGATCGACTTGGTTTCGCTGACGCTCAGTTCCAGAAGCGCTCTGAGCCTGAGTTCCCTGATATCCAGACCATCAGGGACACCATTCCCGCTCACTGCTTCGAGCCTTCTCTGTGGACATCCTTCTACTATGTCTTCCGCGACTACACCATGGTCGCCGCCCTCGTCTGGGCTGCTCTCACCTTCATCCCCGGGATCCAAGACCCCATCGTCCGCGGCGCCGCCTGGATGGTCTACGGCTTCCTCCAGGGACTCGTCTGCACCGGCGTCTGGATCTTGGGCCACGAGTGCGGTCACGGTGCCTTCTCCAAGAACACCAAGCTGAACGACTGCGTCGGCTGGGTGCTCCACTCCTTCCTCCTGGTCCCGTACTTCTCCTGGAAGTTCTCTCACCACCGCCACCACCGCTTCACCGGTCACATGCAAAAGGACATGGCCTTCGTCCCTGCCACCCAGCCCAAGGCCTCCAAGAAGCCCCTTTTCGGCACCATCGACCTTCACGAGCTCTTCGAGGACACTCCTATTCTCCAGCTTATCAACCTCATCGTCCACCAGCTCTTTGGATGGCAGATGTACCTCTTCTTCAACGCCACTGCTGGTAAGGGTAGCAAGCAGCGTGAAGTCGGCACTCTTGGCAGTTACTTGCGCGTCAGCCACTTCGACCCCACCAGCGCTGTTTTCCGTCCCAATGAGGCCATCTTCATTGCCATTTCCGACCTTGGTCTCGCCATCACCTTCGGAGCCCTGTACAAGGCCGCCCAGATCCTTGACGTCTCCACCGTGGTCCTCCTCTACGCCGTCCCGTACTTCTGGGTCCACCACTGGCTCGGTATGCAATCCTTCCATGCCAAACCTGGAATCTTACGTTTAGAGTTTCCCGGCCGTTGTATTCGACCGAGTGCTAATCAGTTCCCTCAGTTGCCATCACCTACCTGCACCACAACCACCCGGAGGTCCCTCACTACACCGAGGAGGGTTGGACGTTCGTCAAGGGTGCCCTTGCCACCGTCGACCGCGACTTCGGTTTCGTTGGCAAGCACCTGTTCCACGGCATCATTGAGAAGCACGTCGTTCACCACCTCTTCCCGTAAGATACTTCGCCATGTCCAAAACGTGATGACGAATTCCAATGACTAATGATCATCAGTCGCATCCCCTTTTACAAGGCCGACGAGGCCACTGAGGCTATCAAGCCCCTCCTCGGTGATCTGTACCACTGCGATGAGCGCAGCTTCTTGGGCCAGCTCTGGTCTGTTTTCGGATCTCTCAAGTACGTCGAGCACGACCCGACTTGCCCTGGTGCCATGAGATGGGCCAAATAGAGAATCCTTGCACAAGGGGTTCCGTTTGATTTAGAAGCATATAGAAGAGTGATAGACTTAGACTTTTTGGTTCAACTCCGCAAGACTTAGAGTTCATTAGAGAGAGGAGGGAGCATAGACTTGGTTGCGGAGAAAGAAATAGTCTAGACCAAATGACGGTTGAAAACTCACATGAAACTCCAATCACGCTGGGAACGCCCCCATTGATGATGACACTTCATGACTCCGAAATTCCTATCCAGACTTTCTCGGTGTGCACGTACGTCGCCAAATCATCCGTTTACCGCGACCAGCCGTGAAATATTCTTGTTTTGTTTCCCCATCATCTCGGCGAAATGGCCAAGAGCGGTTACTAGTGCGAGGAAAAAGACAACCGACACAGACCACGGGTTATATGTTGTGAACAGAGTTTGCGCTAATTACACCAGAACGGGAGACGAATGCACCCTATCTCTCCACGTTGTCTCCCGCATGAGACGCATACACCTAGGTATAATCGAGGGGAGGCCCAGGCGCATCACCAGTTCTAGACCACCAGATTCGAGCCAGCCTCTCCAGACTGGGTAATCAGGGGCCGGCCATGCATAGCACCGTGCATGTTCCCAGGAAGCTCAAGCCAGCTCCGCGGTCGTCTGATTCAATATAATAGAGTTTACCCGGGTTGAAACAGCGCATCGGAACAGCTTCACACAGGTGCGATGTAAACCAGGCTGAGTCGCATCAACTTCGATACCCAGGCAGGCCATGACACCACCGACGACGACCGACCTGGATTTGCTTGCTGAGGTTTGCGCAACAGAGACCTAGATCCCACCCCCGGATGGAAAGGATTGTGTGTTCATCCTATATCAAAGACCCCGACGGTCTAGCCCACTTGACGCCATGATTGATGGCTGGCCGGTTCTGACTTCTGGTACAAGTAGCGTCTGTGTCTCTCTCGGTCGTTTGTTTCGCCCCAGTGCTCAAGGCCTATCATCCCGTCAATTTGTCTTATCTCGTTTCTCTTCTAGTGCCTTTAACGTTGAAAACACTGACTTTGAACTCAACCTGTCTCAGTCTCGGACAGAATGGCTTCGGCTTACATACTCGCCGTGTACTTCGCGGTGATTATCTTCGCTAGCATTCAGATCAAGCAAAAGATCAACAACTTCAAGTCTCCCCTTCGAAAGGTTCCAGGGCCTTGGTATGCCCCTTTGACCAATCTCCATCTGCAATACCTGTTCTCTACTGGTACTATCTGGAAGTTGGTCGAGAGGAGCCATCAGAAGTATGGAGGCATTGTCCGGCTTGGACCTCGCCAGGTCTGGATCTCTGACAAAGAGGCCATGAAGACAATCTTGGTGAAGGCAGATCTTCCCAAGGTCGCCATGTACGCCGAGATCTCTCGCGACAAGTTCAGCCCTGGCCTATTTGGCGAAATGTGAGTACCGCTGGCTGTTGCCCGTGGGGTTTTTTGTCTGGTCTAATTTTCTCTTTTGTCCCACAGCCGTCCAGAGCCGCATAAGCGCCTCAAGCGTTTCTTGTCGCCTGCCTTTACTGTTGCCTACATCGAAAACCTGGAGATGTTTTTCAAGAGCACCGTGCGGGACCTTCTGAACAAATATCAAACTCAGATCAACGCCGACCCCGTCTACTATGCCAAGAAAGGCATTGAAGTTGACCTGATGGATGACCTCCACAACGTGGCTCTTGACATGTAAGTCAAAAGAAAAAACGTTTCATCTTGGATGATGAGAGACGACGATGCTAACTCAAGTTCAGTATGGGCGAATGTTCGTTTGGAAAAGGGTTTGGACAGACCAACCCTGACAGCATGATCGAAGACGGAGTCGACGAGAAAATCTGGAAATCCATCCCTCGCTCCATCTTCGACGGTCTCAGCAAGCGATACCAGACGGTCTACGTCAAGAAGTTCTTCCGCACGTTCGGCATCGATATCCAGTTCGACTGGCCTGCCGAGATGATCACGGCCATCGACGCCGTCGTCCAACGTCGCAAGCGCACGAATGAGGTGGAGCGCCGCGATCTCCTCCAGCATCTCATCGAGGAGGGCAAGAAACCCGATACGGGTACCGCCATGGCCGCTCGCGACATTGTCGACCAAATGGCCGAGATCCTGCTCGCCGGCTCCGAGACGACGTCCGGCACCATCGGCTGCCTCTTCCTCGAGCTCGCTCGCAACCCCGATGTCCGGGCGAAGCTGCTCGACTCCCTCCCGGCCAAGGGTTTCGACGACGAAATCGTCACGAGCAAGTCGGTCCGCAGCGAGCCCGAGTACGAATACCTAGAGGCCTGTATCAAGGAGAACTTGCGACTGCACCCGATTGCTTCCGAGATGGGCCGCCGCACGGGTAACCAATGGGTCAACCTGTGCGGTTACGACCTGCCCCCTCACACCGTCGTCTCTGCTTCCTACCGCGATCTGCATCGCAACGAAGAGTTTTGGCCCCAAGCCGAGCGTTTCTGGCCCGAGAGATGGTTGCCCGAGGATAAGCGGGAGGGCGCACCCGCTCCTGAGTAAGTGACCTCTATTGTTTGATCCTCGGCGTACGTTTGTGGTCTCGATCGCTAACGATAACTTCCAGCATGGACGCCTACTACCCATTCTCTGGAGGCAAGCACTCCTGTATCGGCATCAAGTAAGTCTCCAAACCCGACTCTCTTGTCCACCATCATCTAATGAACTTTAGCTTTGCTTGGGCTGAAATGAGAATGGTCGCTGCCAACCTACTGCAAAGATTCGACGTCTTGGAAGTTCCGGGGCAGGATATCGACTTCCGCCAGTACATCACCATGCAATTTGTGACTGGCCACTGGAAGGTCGTACTCAAGCCCAGGAACTGATACGATATACCCTCGGACCGAGGGTTTTCAAAAGGATAACAAAATCACACGTCACGTTGGCGACAAGGGGACAAGGGCGGGATCGCTTTTTTTTTTTTTTTTTTCGCATATTGCGTGCATTTGGAACATTTCAGATGTTGCTCTTGCAATGTTGGCACTGGACATGGAGTTTTCAGTACAAATCGCATTTACGAGCGTGCAAGGCGGGGCGCGCGTCGAGTTGGACAATCTCAGATAACATAGCGTAAGCTCGGTATTTTTTTCAAAATTTCAATACAAAAAAATTATGGAAGAGTCGTCCTTCGGGGTATCGTCGTCGTGCGTGAAATCATCGTCGGGCGCTGGCCGATTGCCTGGCCCCTACTAGAACAGCTGAAAATGCACCGAGAAAGTCTTTCGATTGCAAGAACACAAGAGCAGCTGAAAAGAAAGTCTTACGATTGTAAGAACCCAAGAGCAGCTGAAAATGCACCAAGAAAGTCGTTCGATGGCAAGAAACCTTACCACGCTCGTGGATCTGACAGCGCGAAGAGCTTCCGCGTGTCAACGTCCCAAAGTGGTCGTCGGTTGACCTGCGCCAAATACGTGGTGGCACCATCCACATGCAAACCGAAAGCTAGAGTGTAACCAATTGGAAGCCCTTCGTCTTCATCTGACGATGTCCTCACGCTGAACAACGGTGAACCCAGTCGACTAATCGAGCATAGGGGGGAAGAGAGACCAAAAAGCTTATTAGTGATTTCGGCGATACTACGTGTGATGGGTAAGTAAAAATTCCTAGGAAGGTATGATGGAGACGAGCGGTCCACTACCTAGGTAATAGCTGCTTTTACTGGCTGCTAGCTTTTTGCTTGTGAGCGATGTACTGGCCTTCCGAGTAGAAGCTACAGATACTCGTCAGGGATCTTCTACTTTGGCCTACAACCGCAGTATGCGCGCATCGTGGGACAGAAGGACTGCGGGGGTCCCCAGATGCGAAAGTCGCCGGCTTGGCTACGCTGTATCTTGTGACCTAGGTGGGACCCGACGAACTCGGAAATTCGGAAGACATGGCAACGGGTGCTTCTACTAGACCTGCCGTCAGGGGGGTAGTGAAAGCCCTGTCCATAAGGATGGCAAGTTCAAGTTGCCATACATGATTATGCCGACTCAATACGAATTTCGTCGTATGAGTGTATTCCGAGTGACACGAGACCTTCGCGTCAGTTCATGCCATCAAAGTAGAGCCCGTTTCTTTCTCTCCATCACCCCCTCACCCTCTTCATCTCTCTTTCTCCAATCGGTTGCTTTCCATAGCGTGGGCAAGACCGCGAACGGTCTTTCCAAAAGCTGTTTGGCGATTTATTGCAAAGTCCTCGAGCTCATGTAAGCTTTGAAATCTTCAACGGCTTCCATGTCGATTTTTGATGGACCAGGTCTTTGCAATTCCAGTTCAGGGTCAAAGGCCCGAGTATCGGGAAGTCTCCATCCAAGATACGAGAAATCAAAGTCGAGGGCTTTGAAATAAGTTCTCCATCTCTGGCGATTCCTACAGCTCTGATCATCACACCAGTAGATGTGTTTTGTGCTCACGTCGTCTCTCAAACCGAACGATTCCGGATCCATTAATCTTACTCCATTATCGTCCAACGTACATCGACCGCTTCTGTGCCTCACGCGTCCCCCAGACCGTCTCATAAGGTGGGCATAATGTCCCTCCCTCGCCCAGGAGTAGCAAGTGTCGCACGTGGTACAAACGACGGTGTGCTTCTCGATTGAGTCGTTCCAGGAATCTGGGAGGAAATTACCTGATCCCTGGCTCCCCAATGCAGCACTTGTACTCTTGCAGCAGGGGTAGGATGAATTGTGTGAAGAAGTGCCACTCATCATCTCCGCGTTGGGTTCGGGATCACCCTGGAGCCCCCAAGGACCACGAGCAGACAAGCAAAGGCAAGTCGCGGGATCAAAAGGCCTGAGTAGCTGGCCATCGTCGAACTCGAAATGGGGACAGAGAACGTTTCCATATCGTTGTGAGAACCGTCGAAGCTGTTTCTTTAAATACTCATCCGTGATAAGGTCGCCATCGGGAAAAGAGAAAACGGGCAAGCACCATTCAAGGTCGAGTGCTACATCTCGTATCCCCAGCGGCCACATTGTCGATAGCCCTACGAGACTGATCTGTGGTGCTTGGAAACGGAAAGAAGAAGCTGGCTTTCCTTTCACACCGTAGGGCATCCGGCAGTCGGTACAAGACTGCACCAAAAAGGTGTCTTCTGGCGTCGGTACCCCCCAAAAGCTTTTTTCAGCTCTCCGAATAGCCTCGTATAAAGTATCAACCGAGATCGCCTTATGAGTACAGAGCCGTATCAATCCATGACGGACGACACATTCCCTCATACCCAGACTACGCCCCAGGGGGCGTGAAACCTCTCGATCCTGAGCTGAAAACATAATCATGGCGTGTTGCTCTCTGCAAAGCCAGCAGCCGAGTCCATGCTTTTCGAAGTAGTTCTTGACGCGCGCCAACTCTGTAAACTTGCTTGCCTTCAAGCACAAAGAGCAAAGGCCATTCTCTTTGGCTCGCTGAGGCACATTATGGATGTTTTTGTGTAATGATTGATCGCCGTTACGGAACGATGAATCGCCCCAAAGTCGCCAAAAGGTGGAAGAAACCCGACGTAAGAAGTACAAATCTTCAAACCTCGCAGCCCGCATGATTTCTAGTAGCATCTCCTCGGGTAGACCAAGGAGCTGACTTGTGTGGTAGTTCCGTTCGAGATTGATGTCCCAGCTGGAGCGGCCAACAGGCCATCTGCGACGAGCCTCATGCAGAAGAAGTAAGGGGGTCGAGATCTTGGGTTGGGGTATAATGGGGTTCGATAGTTCAGCGATCCACGAGGATAGAACAGCTGTTGCTCCGTCATCCTCTGCGGAATGAGGGACTGGCGACATGATGGGATATCGAGACGTAAAAAAAAGTCGAAGAGTAGTTGTAAGCTGTCGGTTGACTGTTGACTTGACGGAAAATTTGGTGGTTATTTATAGTGGTTGGGAGTCTACTCAAAAAACTAAATTTGAAGTTATTTGGGTTACCATCAGGGTTTACTAAAGCATCCAAATTTTTCGTAGGAACAGGTTCGACCAAGCCGTTTCTACAGTTTGCCTCTACTAAAGAGATTCCAGGCTGTGGCTATTTTTCCCGCCAGCCGTTAATGTATTCAAACAGCGTGTCCTTGATATGGAAGCCCAAATCATTAGTGTTGGAAGCGTCCAAAGCCCTTGCCTTCTATTACTTCTCATTACTTCTTATTTTCACTTAATAAGCTCAAAGTTAGTTGCCAGTAAGCTACGACCGACCGAAAGCTCTACCCCATCGACTGCCACTGGACTACAGTATAAAGTGAATCCACTATTCTCCGCATTTTCTCCAATTTGCCTCGACTAAAACAATCACTATTAGCTGGAAAAAAGAAGCATCTTCCCAGTCGGGGATATGTTGTATGCTGCTCGTCCATCTCAAGTGATTACTAAGTAGTCGCATTCAGGAAGTACTATGCTTGGCTATTCCGGATTCGATTCAAAACCCGATCGGCAATGCGCTCGGGTAACGAAGGGATCAGCATTTCCGTTCCAACGACATCCCATCAGGTGCCAACTAACGCCAGAAGACCAGGAATGCGGGGGTCCGAGGTATGGCTTTGAAAATTTGTCGATCTAATTAAAAAAAAAAAAATACAAAAGGCTGCTGTTGGAGTAAAACTGGGTATTATTATAGGTAATACCTTTCTGGCGTGAGTTGGCACGCCGATGGGATAATTTCTCGCCACTTCATCGGCTATCAATGTGCAGTCGAAATGCGCACCAGTGTGTCTTGCCAAGCTTGCCGCTACCTTGATCCGAACCCTCTAATCCATCACCGGCTAACCAATCCCCTTCAGAAAATCGAAACTCAAGTGCTGTCACGATGGCAGTCCTCCATGCGAGCGATGCAACAATTTGCCAAGTTTTGCTAGAAGCTGTCACCTATGGCTTGGACGAGTAGGAACAAGACGAAAATTGGAGGACTAGAAACAAAGGTTTCGTCAAGCTCTTGTGATAAGAGCTCGAAGGCATCAACTGCCCCAATGAGAAACGGTTATACATCTGCAGTTCTCGTCAGGCTCATGCCCAAGGATCACAAATGAGAAAAACGTCTAGGTTTGCTGAGCACTAGGATATAGCCAAGGCAGGGAAACAAACACTTGAAATGTCAATGTATTGAGAAAGGTCCAACCCATCCAACCGTACCCAACTGGAAAAGCCCATGCTGCCCGTGGAAGCAGTCTACCTCGCTTGGTGTGTCTTTAGCAATAGCAGGCGAAAAGGAAGACAGGGAGGAACTTTTGTTCATGACGTTTTGTGAAGTTCAATGTCTGTGATTTGAAAACCAAAGTGCTCATGTTGGACACAGTCAGTCAGCCGCACTCTAGTTCGACGTCGGTGGCTGCTGATGAAGTAGCCCAGTGCGGCCTAGCCGAATTCACGCACAAAGTCTAACAATCCACATTGGCCTAAATGCTGAAGGAGTGAGCAGGTGAATTGTTGCACTCAGATAGCGTCTGCTCCCAAGATTCATTGAGGACATGGCATGTTGATGCTGGCCATGGCCAATGAGGTGGCTCTTGAGCTTCACATCTCCATAGCAACTGTCAAACTATGTGCGCCACACATCATCGGCCGAACTAGTCTATCTTCTAAAATATGATGGTTGCTGAGGCGTTCCTGACCGCAGGGGCATGCGGGGTCACCTCCCAGACTTGGTAAGGGAGTGCAGAGTCAACAGACTCCAGCCAGCACGATATATATCCACCTCAATCTGATTTCTATCCCATCTCATCAAAAACTTCCAATTCACATGCTCACTTTCCTTCCTGTAGTCTGCAATCTACTCAACATTCAGACTACGGGAGATGGCCACGAACAGAAGCATGAAATCGGAAGATGATGAGCAGCAACCCGGGTCTCATGAGAGTGAGAGTCAGCAACAGGGAGGTCCGCGCATGTATCGAGGCAATTGTCACTGCGGGAAGTTCGTTTACGAAGCCGAGCTGCCAGAGATAAAGTCGGTAATGGAGTGTAACTGTAGCATATGCCACAAGAAGGGCTACCTCTGGGTCTTCCCAGCCGAAGGCAGCAAGTTTGAGATCGTCAAAGGCAGTAAGGATACTCTGACTCGTTATATTTTTGGGAAGAAGAGCCTAGCTCACGAGGTATGTGGCACTTCAGAGACACGAAAAGGTCGTCAATTACTTACAAGACCTTGCAGTTCTGCCCAACATGTGCCACTCCTGTCATGGCCGAGTTCGTGGGAGGAAATGGGCGAGCGTTGAATGTAAGGGAACTGCCCGCACTAGTGATGCGAGGTTCTAACATGCACAAACGAAACAGGTGCGAGCTATCCAGGGCATTGATCCGTGGGCTTTGGAAAAACAACCGTAAGTACTTGCTGAAGTAGCTGCATTCCTGTAAACAAAAAAAAAGTCTAGATGTACAGTTCTGGCTGACAGTTCAAACACACAGGTACGATGGTGCTGCCTTGGGAGAAAAGTACGCGCCGCCTGCGCACGAAGGTCCTGTTCCTGCAAATATTGACGACCACAAATCCATGACCGGCTCATGCCACTACGGTGCAGTCACGGTGGCTTTCATGAGCAAGTCTGTGGATGAAAACTGCGAGGATGATATTGCCGAATGCAACTGCAGCATCTGCATGCGGGTTAGTGACTCTACCATGACGAGGGAGGAGAACAAGACCAAATGACTGAACAAATTCAACAGAATGCATACCTATGGATCTATCCCATGAAGGAACGCGTGGCTCTTTTCGCCAGCGACCCGTCCAACATCGGCCGATACAGCTTCGGGCGCCATGTCCTCAACAAGACGTTCTGCAAGATATGCGGCGTTTGCATGACAAACGAGTACAATCGCCTCACGGAGGAGGAGCGCGAGTCGCTGGGGGCACTGCCCGCTGGAGGATTTGGTGAGCGCATGAAAATTGGCCATCCAGTCAATCTGCGTATCTTTCCCGGTGTTGACTTCGCCAAGATGAAGGCCCCAGAGCTCAAAGATGGAGCCAACAAAATCGTCCCCCCTTACAAGAACCCTTGATCCAGTCAATAACATCACTGAACCCAGTGAAACAGCAGAGAGGAGGATTGGCAAATCTAGTACGGAAAATCATTATAAGTGCAAGGTGGGCCTCTGGATGTATCGAAGAAAAAGAATATCTGAAGTCGAACCCCAATCTTGTTACGGTGAAGAGGTGTGAGCAGTGCGTCAAGATCCAGCTTCATTCGACAACCACTTGAAGCCTGCCCAAGCTCCTCGCCAGAGCGAAAGTTGAAGTAGCTTTACCTTCTCGCTGAGATTCTATTCTGACCAAACACAAGTAAATGCCAGGACGATCGTAAGTGTACTGGGTTTCCAGATGGGCCGTCCTGTTGGGTCCATTCAGTGGCACACCCTCGAATGCACCTGTTCCCAAGAAGTCCAACTCTTTCGCACCTACTTCGCCTGCATCATCGAGCTTGTCTGCTCTCACAAAGATGTTTACTGTAGTTCCACTCGCGAATCTTGTCGATGATGTCTCATTGAACGACTTGGTACTCAACGGTGGTCTAACACATTCGTGGACCCATGCAACCAGGCTGCGCATTGCATGCTCGTAGATGCCAGTGTAGTCCACAATGAAGTCTGTGAGGTGTTCCAGGACGGCTTCAAAAAGGCGGCCGGCGCGTTCATTGTACAAAATGCCGAAACCGTCATCGAAACGGTCGCCTAAGGACTCTTGAAACTGAGATCTGTACCAGTCGGCGTGCCAGGGGAAAGCATCGCTGTCGAGAAGATTGTCCACCATCCTAATTTTCCCGGTAATGTTATCTGTGTGGCAAGTGCCTCCAGATGAAAAACGCGCAACTGCCGGGGCAATTTCTACAGGCCGTTGAGGGCAGATAGGATTGCCATTTTGACCTCGAAATTGATTGAATCCGTAGAATCCAGAACGAGCACCAGTAAGAAAGCTTGCTTAAATGTGATCATGAGTACCTCTTTGATTCTCAAAAGTTCCATCAAGCCTTTGGTGTTTGAAAATTGTCCTTTCCATCTTCACAACTCACACAAGCGAGCGCTGGGTGCGGAAATGTTGTCGCCCTAGACGAAGAAGAATCTAAACGAACAACCCGCAATTTGAATATTGGGCCACATAATAGGAAATTACTTGATTCATATACTCACCGGTTTTGAGTGGTGAGTTGAGCGTCATCAGTTGCTCTGCCCTGCCCATAATTGCATGGTTTAGGGAAGATACTGGATTTAAATCGGATCTCAGCCCATGACACCAGGCTAGGTTGTTGTTTCTGTGTCATATACCAGCCATGGATAACAGAACGGCATTTATTTTAAACGCAGAAAATAAGTTTTCATGGCCACATTGATTCCATGAAACTGACTAAAGCCATCTGCTTCTTCCAACTTCAACTTTCTAGACTTGCCATGCATGGTGCTAACTGACGCCTAAAAGAAGAGTGACGTACATCGTCAATCGAGCCTTCATCATGTTCGTCTATAACGACATACGTGCGAAACCGATGACGACGATTGACCCAGCCAAAATGGTTCAAAATATTGAAGAAAGGGAGCAACATATATCCCAGAGAGGACATCCATGCGCGGATAAACGGAAATCCGAAGAAGGACAGCTGATCGAGACGCCCCCTAAGGGAGGCTATGGTTGGGTCTGCACCACGGCAGCGGCTGTAATAAACGGCCATTCTTGGGGTTTCAACTCAGCCTATGCCGTATTCCTGGCATATTACCTCGACCACAACATCTTTCCCGGTTCATCGCCGCTGGAATATGCCTTTGTCGGGAGTCTGAGTCTTACTTTATTACTGCTCATCTCTCCCGTGGCAATAATCTCCGTCCGAAAGTATGGCATCCGGCCGACCATTTTATGCGGAGTCATTCTCGAAACAGCGAGTCTAATAATGGCGAGTCTGACGTCTGAGATATGGCATCTGTTTTTGACGCAGGGTGTTTTATTTGGAATGGGCCTTGGGCTTCTTTTCATTCCGACCGCGGCGGTCGTCCCTCAATGGTTCACAACAAAGAGATCTCTTGCCAGCGGCATATCCCTTTCGGGTGCCGGTCTAGGTGGTGCCGTCTACTCACTTGCAGCGAGTGCGATGATTCGAAGACTCGGCTTACAATGGGCTTTCCAAATCTTAGGTATTCTGTCCTTCGGCGTCAACACGACATGCACAATCCTGATACGAGATTGCAACGAGGCCGCTGGCTCGAAACATTCCGCTTTTGAAATCGGTCTTTTCAAAAAGAAAGAGTATTCTCTGCTTCTAGTTTTCAGCGGATTTACGATGCTCGGGTATTTCATCCTGATTTTCAGCCTCGCGAACTTCGGGATGGAGATTGGGCTGCAATCCTCAGAGGCCGCCGTGATCAGTGCCCTTTTCAACTTTGGTGAAGCCATTGGTCGTCCGCTAATCGGGTATCTCAGCGATGGCTTTAACGTGGCAGGGTCCATGACATTTGTTGCCGGACTTCTTTCTCTGGTTGTCTGGTTTAGCACCCGGACTTACGGATTACTCATAATTTATGCCATCACTGCAGGTTTGGTTGCTGGCAGCTTCTGGCCCGCATGAATGGCAATGCCAGGTTGGTGACGGGAATGCGCTTTCGAAGTAGCAGCCGTCGATGATTAGGGAGACCAAAAAGCTGGTCTTTCCTTGGGCTACAGCATGGAAGGTCTCGCCAAAGGCAAGATCACCCGCAAACCATCGTTGTGTCAGTCCATGAATGCTCAGCATCGCGTGGGGTAGCGCTCGTCGGAACTAAGGGAAATCCAGGAAGACGTTACCAATGATGTCAAATGTCAGCCATGTGAAAGCTTCATCGAGATTAATACCCGGACCTCCTGGCCGACCCATGCGCTCTAGTTGATCGAGCAATATGTCGACGTATTGGTGAATGACCACCTCCTGGTCGTGGAGGGCCTTGGCGCTGGAGGCATGTGCAAGGTATCTTCTCTGTCTAGAATGCTCCTGGGTATCTGTGACAGAAATGATGCCAGATGATTCGCCCTCAAAATCGTAGAACGAGCCCTTCCGAAAAGTTTGCTTCCCTTTGACGGCATGGCCGTATATGTCGCGATATGCCTGCGGTGTTGCAAAGGACAGCTCATTCGTTGCTATTCTGACAACACCGCCTGCACATGGATTCCTCAGTCGGGATCGCCAAGAAACTCCACCACCGAATCACCGGCTTAGGCAGCTCACCATATTTTCTGTGAATCTTCTCCATAATGAACGGATATCGGCCTGACGTCCATAATGCAGCGTACCAAAGCTGGGAATGACCGTCAGTCATCATACATATACGATTGAGCCCCCGCAAGACTCGTTTGCACGAACATCTAATACAGCCGCCTGTCTCGGGCCAGGATACTTAGCAAGCGGGTGAAATAATAGTCAATAGATATATTTAGTGAGGATGAATTGACTTGATGAACGATGTGTGTGTGTGTATTTGTTTAATCGCCGTAACGTCCCAAATTTGGGCAAAGGGCACCCTCGCCGCACCTTAAGAGTGAGGAGGGAAATTCTATCTAGGTACTTATGCTAAGTATAGGGTTCTATATGTTCTCCACCTGCTACCTATCTAGGGGGCTATCCCCTATATAACAGGAGCATATTAAGTTATATAAAGCGTCCTAGGGGGGCTAAGTGGTCTATACCTGTTATTAATAGGTACTGCCAGGCTACCTAGCGTAGAAGCAATAGGTATTGGCTGAAACAGGAATCGAACCTGCGACCCATTAGATGGGCCTTGTCAGACGTACGCCACTACGCCATTCGGCTAACTTGATGAACGATGTGTCGTCAGCGAACTGTCACATGTAAAGAAATTCCCGCAAGCCACACGTACAAGTGCCAGGCTTATCGCCGCCATGGCGACTGAAACCGCATTGATGATCATCATGATTCGCAGTTTTGTTTTGTTAAGCGACGCGAATGCTACAATGAAACCGCGAGCAGCTCGTCTCTTTTGGCGTTGGGACTTGAAAACAACGTGTGATTCTTCGGTGCTGTTTTGAGTAGATTTAGACTTTGCTAATGCTCAAAGTTTCAGTAAATTTCCATCCCGTTCAATGCTTTGCTGTTGACTTCACTCTTAAGCGGCAGCTTCTAGTGCCTTTTGCCACCCACTTGGGTAATTACACTTTCTCACACAAATTTAACCCATATCATGTGCTCTACTGCTTTGAAAACCTCAAGTTTATGATTTGGAGCCCAAGTCCTTGATTCGGCAAGTCGAGGGCACCAATTACAGCGGTAAACCATTCTTTTGCCCTTTTCCATTGATTGAAGCAATCAGCAGGGTAAACTGCAACATTGGAACTGCCGTTTTCATAACGGTCGGGGACGTAAATTGCCGGACAAGACCGCAAAAGTCAACAATCATATCATCACGTGATAATCATATGCTGCATTTACGCTGTATGCAAGTGATCGCGAAGCATGCACGGATAAGAAGCTGGTAGTGCGTGCTCCAGGTGAAGGAGAGTTATCCCTGTCCAGCGTGAGCTGAGCAGAGGAGCTCAAAATACGCCAACATGAATGCGGAAGAATGGACGTAGCTGACACCAAAGGGAGCATTATGATACAGAACACATTCCCCACTGTCAACATGCAATGAGAGCTTTAAAACTCATAGTAGAGCACATGATATGGGTTAAATTTGTGTGAGAAAGTGTAATTACCCCAGTGGGTGGCAAAAGGCACTAGAAGAGAGCTTTAAAACTCTCATCAGCCATGCATCATGTGCGTTCAGTCGCCCCTCATTGAAGTAAGGCTTGTCGAAACGACGCTGTCTTTGACGATGTCTTAGACAAAGCTGTTCGGTAGTCGGAATGGCAGATCCATCTTCGTCGTCAGCCGAGCGAAATCGAATCAGCTTGTGCGTCCCTGTTACAAGGGGAGTTTCTAAAGGGCTTAAGCAGCTGAAGCTCATGGTTTAGACAGGCTGCCGCGATGTCCGCCGGCCAGAGATGTAAGCTTATGCCCAGCTTAACAAAGGGAGACAGACCGAGCACATATGAAGTCGCATTATTCGGCCGCTAATTTCTGGGAGGCAAAACCGACGTTGTATTTGTGGGGGCTGGCGCAAGGAACATGAAGCACGGCATAGGTATCAGTTTTACTTTATACGAACACGCCTAAACCGTCCGCGTCGAAACCGCAAGACGCAAAGAGTGATAGCTCCTTCTTGGTAACCTTTATGTCCGAAGGAGCGGGGTCTTTTCCACGCCGAATGATGAATGAAAACTTGGCAGTAGTTACTGACTACTGTGTGAACTGGATGGAAGCTGTGACAGCTCATTCCCACCCAGCTCTTGGGGGCAAAAGCAAAAGAGTTGGGCCCTAACCAGGGATCGAACCTGGGACCTCTCCCAGACTGAGATGTCAGACGACAACCCTAAGGGAGAATCATACCGCTAGACCATCAGGGCTGATAGCTCGGATACCTCCGATGATTGGTTGAGCTGGAGTGTCGGGTAGCAAAATATATTGCACAGCTCGTGGTCTCCTTGCGAATGCCTCGCTTCCCCTGACGCCAACCCAGAAGACTCGCACCGGTTGTGATTGCCAAGAGCAGCTATTCTAGAACGCCAAAGCTCCGTCGCTGGCGAAGAAGCGTCTGGTTCCCGCGAAATCACTCAATTAGCCAAGTCAATAAACGCTCCGCCGAAGCACGCTGAGCCTCTCGAGCCTCCGATCTAGTTGATGATCGCCTTCCCTGCCGGGGCAACAGTCCGGCGCATGCCAACGCGCTGAACATGCATCCCTGGTACCAAAATCCATGGACAAATGGGAGGACAATCAAAACAGTCAGCTATTCTTGGAGACAAACATTCAATTAGTCCAGATCTCCAGGACCTATCATTCGCTATCCGGGTCTTCCCACATGGCCGTCCGGCGTTACGCTATAGCCTAGATGCGCTCTCTGAGTCGCTACCGAAATACCAGGCCTCTAGCACGAAAATGTTTACAAGTCTCGGGGCGTCTACTCTGTACTCATCTGATTTTTCGTTTCCTGCGGGTAAACACTCCCCCAAAGGGGTTCACAAGCCTAAAAGACCAGACGGTTTAAAGGAGTAAGGGCAGCTCCGTTCTGCCCTGACTCGCACACCCTTATCTTTGCTATCATCCCATTCTCCCTGTACGCCTTGTCTCTACACAGTGTGTGAGATGCCCCCTCCGCAGGGGCATCCAGAGATGCCGATTATTATGGTCGTCCACAGGTATCTACAACACCACCCAACCAAAAAAAAAAAAAAAAAAAAAAAAAAAAAAAACCCAGCTGCCTGAAAAGAGCACGTCGACCAGTTCCGGATTGAAATGCCACACTGTGAGCCGCGGGTACAAAATAGCAACATTCCCCGAACGAACTTGACAATTTGATCATGGACTATTAGATGCTGCAACGCCTAAACATGAAAAGGAGGGATTCACATTTGTTCAATGTTCAGCTCCTGGGAGTTCGACATGCACTGGATATTAGGATGTGCACTTGGCCACTTCTACGGTCAGAGTTCCAAAGCACGTATATCCAAAGTGTTAAACGTAATGTAATCCATTCGTAATAGGGAAACTAGCAAAATCTTGACAGATATCGTAGAGGGATAAGATGCCTTACCACTAAGGGCTGGTCAAGGGCAATATGGAAAGGGAAGACATGAAAAGGGTTCCATGGGGTCTTATCGGAGGGGGCTTCATCATCATCCGTCACTTTCATCATGATCGCCAGTCACTCGTTCAGAAAGCAGCATCCTGATTAGCAGTCACTCATTATTAAAAAATACATACAGTCTCTACCTTACTATTCGTTCCCAAGCCCTAGATGGACATTGTTTTACTCCTTCACAGATGTCTCTCCGGAGTTCTTTCGTCTTTTTTTGATTCTTTTTCACAGATTAGGTCAGCAAACCACTCTAGCTATCTACTCAAATACGTTTATACTGGTCACGAGAATGTAGGGCGGTTGTGGTTTTCTTAGCAGTTTCCCTCTTACCTCTTGGCCATAGATTCCGCTCCCTTCACAATATTGTTGTACGTGGCCTCAAGGTGTGAAAATTTTCATCTCCTGTTTGGTCCCAAAGGCTTGCGGAAGATGGACATTAGTACTTGGATTTCGAGCAAATAAGCAAAATTCTGCAGAATGTTGGTTGAGATTTCAGCAATAACCACACTTATCTAGGAGCGGTTGAAGGAGGCAGTGCATGCGGCTTGAAGCGCTTAGAGACTTTCATAGCACAATTGAATTCATGACTGTGACCTTTGAAGGTGTTTAGTGGTCTCACGACCGTGGCAACTGAAAGCTTGCGACATGTTGGGCAATAGTATGGATGACCACTGTATTAATTGATGCTTCCAGAATGGAAGCTCGTCCGTCGCACGGACCATCCAGGTTTGTTTTATAAACATCACCACCTCCCATTCCTGTGTGAAAACATGTTACTAATCCTCATGCTTTCTCTCATGGCTTTCCCGTCATGTCAGAAGACGCAGATGTGGTCATCTACCAGCATTACTGTCCTCCCGGGGTGAAAAGGGTTCTTGCGTCGGGAGGGAGTGCATTTATCGGAGAAGTCGACGATTCCACTGTACTCAAATATCCACTCTCGCCGAAAGGGGACATGAGCCGACTTGACATGGAGAGAGAGCTTCTCCAAACCCTCGGCCAACACGAGCGCATCATTCGACTTAAGAGCTTCTCAGATATAGGTCTCTATCTAGAGCGCGCCGTAAACGGAAGCCTGTATCAGCATCTTGCCGAATCTGAAAATCCGCCGCCTCCGATGCGCCAAAGACTGTCGTGGTGCCGCGAAGCCACGGAGGCGGTTGCCGTGGTTCACGCAAAGAGAATTATCCATTGCGACATCCAGCCTACAAACTTGCTGCTCGACGGCGGGCTCCATGTCAAGCTATCAGACTTTCAAGGGAAGCTACTATCGCACGACGGGACGGTGCTGCTCGACGGCAGCAGCAGCGAGCCCACGCGGTTCTACCGCCCGCGGGCCGACGACTTCGACGCGGACGTGCAGACGGATCTATTTGCGCCGGGGTGCACGATCTACTTCATCATCAAGGGCCATGCCGTGTTCCCCGATATTGAAAACGGAGAGGACCGGTGGCATGAGAAGATCCAGGACAGGTTCGCGAAGCACCGGTTCCCCGACGACTTGCCCGTGTGCGCGGACCTGGCGCGGAAATGTTGGTTGGGAGAGTACGGGTCGGCGGAGGAGCTATTGTCGGACATGGCGTCGGTTGAAGCTGCCCATGCAGAGGCGTGTTGAGGTTATTAGCCCTTGGAACCGGTCCTGCAACCGATAACGAAGCAGATGAACAGAAGCCTGAACGCAAGCAACTTGCAGGCTCCTGGACTAGCATAGTTCCAGACCAGACATCGAAATGAGTGACTAGGGGGTTCATGGCTGGATGATTCCCTTACATAATCAATCAAATTATCCCTTTTGTTGGCCAGATGTCAACCCAACAATATGTCGGGTGACCAAGGTGGCGGCCAGCGATTGAGGCATGATTGCCTCATCACCTCCCCTGTCAGGCGAATCTGGCAGCTGAAGGTGTCAGGGGGGCCTGGACAGACACATTTTGCGCTGCGCTTAAGTCGTTGGCCCAATCCTGCTCCTTCACGTATGCCATGATGCTACCAGGACCCTCGTGACCGATCAAATGGCTTACGTATCGGCTGGGACGAGATTCATACATCATCTCCTGGTTAAGGAACGGGAAAAAGAGATATAGCTCACGCAAGTCCATGTGGGCTTTGCAAAAGCCTGCGTTCCGAGCCCGCCCTCGCGGAATGGGGCTAGTCCTTACGCCATGTGCTAGCACGCCGTGAGTTGGGTTCCCTGATACTTGGGTTGCCGCTCTTGAGTTTGTTGCTGTGTTGTTTAATAGCGCGACCGCCCCAGGATTTGCCCGATCGAGCTGTCGTTATCGGAAATTGTTAGTGTTTTATCCTGGCTGACCCATGAACGCTAGCAAGGGCAAAGTCACACGCTAACAAACTTCAGGGGTTATATTGTAATGCTGGAGATGGTGATGGGAGATCCAGACCCTCCTCTGCCAGAATCCCGGTCGCGTACGGGCCGTTAAGCGGCAGCCGCACACTTGGATCGGACCATGGGGCCCGGACTGGAGGGTGAGCGTTGAGAGGGACGATCATTTGAACCGCAGCGAGTACGAAGTCAGTAAATGAGCTGGCGACGCACTGCTGCCATGTTCGTCCAGCATGATGAGACTAAGATAAGGTACTGCGGTAGACGAGGGAGAAACCGAGATGAGATGCCCCATTCCATGCAATGCCTAGCTGTTGGCTATTCGGGCTGGATGCCTTGGTCTTTTGGATTGGCTTAATCTCCAGAGCCCAATGCCTCGAGGCGTCGGTAAACTATTGTCAGCCTTTTCCCATCGGATGATCATGAACGTGTTCATGCTGCATGTGCAAGTCCTCTGATGGCTCCGGAATCCCGTCGTTAACCCCTTCTCCCGAAGAAGGGGCTTGAGAGAGGGGTCACTTCGGGGCCTAGAATATGCACGCTGACAGCATGCTGAGGTTTTTTTCTTCTTCCTTCCCCGACAGAGATTTTGACCAAGCTGTGAGACAACGTCATGGAGGGCGAACAGTGACGACGGTCCCGGAGCCTCGATTCGGGAGTGCGGCCTTGTGCTCGACTATTTGGGTGAGAGATTTAGCTTTATGCAACTCGGGCGCCTCCACCGGATCTCCACCAGGGAGCTCGGAAGGGGGTGATTTCTGCTCCTGTAAAAGATTTTTGGAGAAACATGAATCGTCGACTGGATTCTCGCTGCGCTGTACGGAGTAATACGCCCTGGTTTATGTTGGTGTACGCAGTACCGCATGTTGATGTTGTTAGGTAGTGTGTCACTACCTACGTATTGTATACGTGTGTGCTGTTCACGGGCTAGGTACCTTATCCAACAAGAGTTCGTCGTCGCAGGTCCACATCCACCCTCCCACCCCTCCGATCCAGATTCCGAGGTTCCAGGCCCAGCTGGCGTGGTAGTGTACTGAAGTAGGGTAGTGTACGACGGTTGACTTTCCCCTCACAGCAAACCGCACCAGCGAGCGGGTGTACCTGGCGGCGGCGCTTGCTGCCGGCATTTGTGTGGGAGTGTTTAAGGTACACTACGGCAAGGTACAGAACCTGAAGAGTGAGTTACGATGTACGCATGCGCACAAACTTTTCACCATGGCGCAAAGTGCCTTTCCCAGGTAACGCGTGGGTTTTTTTTTTTGGCGCCCTGATCTCCACGCTGCGCTGCAGCCTGCTCCAACCATATACTCTAAGGTAGTCTATACAGTCACACACACACACTTCCCAGTGTTCCCAGAGATCCCAATTGGCAGGTAATTGCAAACGGAATTGCAGAGTTGCAGTAGCTTTCAAGGCTCAACTTGGAGTTATCGAAGGCCAGCCGGGGGATTTGCTTGGACTCGATCCGGGGCCAAGCTTTGGCTTGCGGTGAAATTACCTTCCCCACCCCCTTTTCCCGCATCACCGTCAACACACCGTCTAATCCTGCTTGCGGTCCTGGCTGCTGGGCGTCTGGCTGGCGGCGATGCACCCTCCCTCCATCTCAATCCCTCCTCCTTTTCCTCCAGGCTCCACCACCACCAATGACTTTCTCTCTCTCATCACTTCACTGGAGCTGAACAGCCTGGACACACTCAGGGCCAGCCCACACATTGCCCCCCTCCCACTCCTGTGGCCCCATGTTTCTTGATCCGCGGTGTGTGTCTGTGTGTGTGTGTGTGGCTCTGGAACCAAGGACGTCCGCCTCGGTCATGACTTTCCTGGACCACCTTACCCCTTTGGGAACTTGTTCCTGACTAGACAGGGTTCACGAACGGGTTGTGATGGGCTGTTTGGAAGGACGCAACGATAGAGCAGGACGCGCCGTTCGATTGACGACGCCCCTGTCGAGGCGCCCATTTCCCCCTGCCCGCCCATGTTCCTCGCTAACATCCACAACGGAGAGAATGAGAATGGCGCAGAGCTGAGAGGAGAGAGAGAGAGAGAGAGACAGGGACGGCCGCGATCTACTAATGAGATTTGTTTCCCGTTCCTTCAAAATGGGCCTCACCTCCCTCCCTTTTTTTCCTCTGCCCATCCCGGTTTCTCCTTGCTTGCCACACCTCACTCTCCTTCATCCAGTCCAACACTCCGCGATACTTTTTTCGCTGTCACTCTTTTCGGACGGGTCAATCAAAGAAGCAAACCAACTTCATTTCCAACAGATCTAGTTAGTCACGAGTTAACGAACTCTCCTTCTCAACGACGACGACAACAACTCACCCCCACCCCGTAAACAAACGCCGAGACAAGAAGAAACCTTCCCAAGATGCAGCTCACCAACTCCCTCGTCGTCCTTTCGGCCGCCCTCTCCGCCGGCGTGTCCGCTCACCCTTCTCTCCACGGCCACCAGAAGTTCCACGAGCGCCGCAGCGAGGAGCCCCGTGACCTCCAGTTCATCAAGAACATCCTCCCCACGACCCCCGCCGCGACCTCGACCGCCGCCCCGGCCGCCGCCGCCACCTCCTCCCCCGCGGCCGCCACCGGCGAGTACGTCCCCTTCTGCTCCGGCAAGACCAAGCGCGCCACCATCCAGCAGATCGCCTACTCGGGCAACACCGGCACCGAGGACTCCTGGGGCTGCAACATGCAGATCGTCGACGACTCCATCATGTCCCTCTACAACTACACCACCACCTTCACCTCCTCCGAGGACACCTACACCTGCTCGTGCTTCAACAAGATCGGCCCCAAGGGCCTGATCGACGGCTGCTGGTTCGCCGCCCTCACCTTCACCGTCAAGGAGGGCCAGTCCAAGCACGTCGCCTTCGAGGCCGACTCCCAGGGCTCCTGCGCCTGCGGCCCCGGCTCCGAGGTCCCCAAGACCTCCATCGGCCAGTTCGCCGGCACCTGGGTCGAGTTCGACTGGGGCTCCACCCCCAACGGCGGCAACTCCGGCGCCGACGCCTCCGTCCTCGTCGCCGGCGCCTCCAGCCTGCCCTACTACGGCATGAAGGTCGCCGCCAACGGCAAGACCTGCTCCTGGGTCAAGTCCGACGGCTCCAACGAGGCCGCCTACATGCCCGGCATGGAGGCCGCTGACGGCGTCGGCTGCAAGGGCTACTACGAAGGTCACCTCGACGTCACCCTCGGCGACAACTTCAGCGCTTAAATCTTTTCCCTCCCCGGACTTGAGGGCTCGATGCTCTCGTCTTGGTTTTTGAGCGGCAACGACGACGATAGACAGATGGAAAAAAAGAAAACCGGGCTGCGTTTTATTTCGTCGGGGAAAAGGGGTTGGCCGTGTTACATTTTTTCCCTCTCCCAAGACCCGCCACGATGAACGAAGCGCCTCCCCGTCAATCTCTTGCTTTTTTATACATATACGCATACAACAAGCTTCTTGACGGCGCAATTGGGAAAACGGGATACCTCTTTTTCTTTCGGGACTCTTTTTGGTCGGCGCGGCTGATTTTTGTTGTGAGCGAATCTTGGTTTACTCTTTCATCATCATCATCATCCTCATCATCATCATCATGCCCGCCGCCAGATTTTGTTTTGGACATTCTGCAGATATCCTGGATATGGGAGAGAAAAGTTTGGACCCAACCAACGCATGGAGTTGGGGGAATTCAGGGACACTCCTTTTTTAACATAACTCCTAGTTCCCTCCCCCGACTTTGCCTACCTATACCTAGTGTCTGCTCCTCAATGCGACATAAAACCCATCCTTCAATTTTTGGCTACTCTAGTGAACTCGTGTGTGTGTGTGTGTGTGTGCATGTGATGGATGATATGTGTGAGTGAGTTTTCTGTAGGCCGGTGCCGTTCGTCCCGTCAGTTCGTCTCATGTGACGGCACCGGGGAAAACTCAAGCTCCACGTTCGTTTCGTTTCGTCTGGGACATGGGGCCGCACGTGGTTGTTACTTTGCGACGGGACGATTGTTGAAGGGACAGGATAGCCTGTGAGTCTACCTCGTGGTGGAATTGTCGTGTTCGTACGAGCAGAGGCTAACTTCTTGTCTCAATCTAGACTCAAGCCAATTCGGCAGTTCTTTGAAGGAATTCAAAACATCATCTACTTATGCTCTTGTCTCCGTCACCCGTGCCCGCTCAATTGTAAAACGCCAGACTCCCCGGTCCTCACACCAGTCCCAGACGATGACCATCTTGTCCCCCGTTCAGTATCAATCGCCATCAAAAAGTCTCTTCCCCCTCCAGCTCCCTGATTTGCAAGTCGCGCAATTCCCCCAGATCCGGTCCGTTATCCAGGAGTCTCATCGCAGCTCTGTCGTCGTGACCATCCTTCCTTCCAGCTTCGGGCGGCTTATCAGTCGCCGCCGCCGCCGCCGCCGCCGCCTGCGACGCTTTCGCCGACGACGATGTCGACGTCGAACCACCGGAAGCCTGTTGGAGGTGCGCGTACCTGGGGAAACGCGGAGGCTCGGGAGAACCACTCGAGATGGTAGCGGGATTCCTGGTCGGCCTTCTTTCAACCTCTCCCTCCTTCTCGACAAGGTGCACCGGCGCTCGCTTGGTATGGGCGCCGCCGCTGAGACGAAGCGTTGAAGGCGTCCGGAAAGCGGTGTCCTCCGTCTCGTCTTGCGCAGTTGGTCGCAGACTCGATCGAGGAGGACTTCGGCGGGCGGACGACGACCGACCGCGCTCCTCCTCCTCCTCCTCCTCGCCATCGCCGTCATACCCAAAAACATCATCAGAAGAAGCAAACGCCAATTCCTTAGCCTTTTGCTTCGACTCGGCCTGTTTCTTCATCTTCTTCTTGTCCCGGCTCCGCCTCCCCCGACTCGCTCGTAACAACGCACCCATATTCCCGGGCGTCAACGGCTGATGCTGTCCCTGCTCATGCCAGTTCGGACAGCCCGCGACACGACACGGGTGGAATATGCAAGCGCCCCTCCACTTCCGCCTCCTCTCGTCGGCCAGCTGGTTCTGTCGCGCCCCCTCGTACGCCAGCCGCGCCTCGTGTTCTTCCGTCCCCCGCACCTCCACCTCGCGCCGGTTCACCTCGGCGGACGTGACCTTGTACACCTCGAACGAGACGATGTGCGCCTTCAGACCGCAGGGCTTGACGACGATGACGCTGGGGCCGACCAAGTCCGCGTGCGACGCGACGAAGTAGACGCGGTGGCGGTGGAAGACGCAGTCCGCGTTGGTGTAGTCCAGTTCGTGGGCGAGCTCGGCGGGCATCGGGAAGGCTTGGCCCCATTCTGCGGGAACCCAGTCGTCCTCGAGGGTCGGCAGGGGAGGGAGTTGCTGGATTCCTCCTCCTCCTCCTCCTCCGGCTGGGTTGAGGGAGGCTGCGAGGAAGGACGCCGTCGCAGGGGAAGGGTTGGGTACGGGTCGGCCTGGGGTGTGGCCGAATGTGAAGGGGGAGTCCGCGCCGGGCAGCGTGAGACGTGGGAGGGAGCTCGGGTCGGAGCTGTTGAGGCTGCTGGTGTACTTGCTAGAGGAGGAGTAAAGACGGGCACCGCCGCCGCTGGACCGAGGGGAGGAAGAAGAGTGAGGCTGGCAAGGCTCGTTGAAGTCCTCTTCTTCGTCTTCGACAACCGGGACTGGAGGGCGCACTGCTCGAGGTGCTGGTGTCGGTGGGCGGACTCCGCCTCGTCCCTGAGAACCTCGGACGTGCATGCCGCCTCTCGTCTGCTGTCCACCATGAGTCCCGCTCGCAGGTCGTTGGTTGGTGGGCGTGGGGTTTCTGACATCGAAAGGGGACGCCATCACGGCCGCTATCGCTCTTCGACCAGCCGAGACAGGACCGGAAGGCGGGACCGATCGGCCGAATCGCGCCTGCGCGAGGTCGTCTCCTGAGATATGTCTCGAACCGTGGGGTTGTCTATGGCCACGGAGCGAGCTACCGTGGATGAATGGTACTCGAGCTCGGGGCCCGCCGCGTGCGATGGCGAGATTTGGGGTGCCGATGGGCGAGGAGACTGGGGCCGGTGTCCTTTGGACGTTGAAGCGGTAGTTGATTTGGGGGTCTTCGGGGACGAGGCAGTCGTCGCAGGTGGCGTCCTCAGGACCGAGGACGACGCGCCAGTTATCTTGGCCACAGGCGCCGAAGTTGGCGGACTTGAGGATGACAAATTCGCAAGGGTCCAGGAGTTTTAAGAAGTTGACCTCGGCGCCGCAGTGGATGCACAAGGACTGGGGTTGGAGTGTCCAGCACATCGTGTATATATGGAAGTTGAAGGGGTGTAATTTGGGAAAAGGAATGATGGCAATAATGCTTCAGCTACGTTGGATGCGCGTCGAAGGAAAGTCTTAAGTGAGCGGAAGCTGCTAGGCGAAACGAGATGCGATGATGGGAGCAGAATTGAGTGGAATTCGGGGTTTCGGAAGGATTTATCATGAAAGTCGTGTCTCGCACGACGTCAAGCATCCTGAAGACCTCGACTTGTTTCCTTTCTTCTGGAGGGACAAAATGTTCGTTGTTCCCACTGTGACATTGTCACCGTCTTGGTGACTGAATAAGGCAAATGTATCTGTTTCAAGCCGTTTCTCGGCAGGATGACTAGTATACAAAATCTCTAATGAAAGAAGAAGAACTTCCCAGGTCTTTCTCGGACCTGCTCAATCCTTCATTTGTGGCAATGCCCTTGTCAGTCGTCGTGATCATAGTATTTGTAACGTGGAACAACTTCTGAGCATAAAGAAACATTTTGTACTACATATCGGTGAAGGCTTTCACTAAGCAGTTGTCTTCATTAGAAGCTGCAAACAAAAACACAGCAAAATGATTCTTCCTTTTTTTTCTTTAAGTATAAACTTGAAAGAGCAAAAGAAAATCGACGTTGGCCTGATTCGAACAGACGCTCCCGAAGGAACAAGATTTCTAGTCTTGCGCATTAGACCACTCTGCCACAACGCCGGATGGGAAGCTGGAGTATCCCAGTTCTGTGAGAGGAGCGCCAATTCGTGGCTCTATGAAGCGACGAGATTAGCCACCTCAAGCGAGTCGAGCGTTGCAGGGTTATGCTAGCGTGAGCGGGGCGGATGAAATCTCACTGACGCCAGGTGCTGGGGAAAAAAAAAAGGAAAAAAGGGAAAAAGCATTATGTATTTGAGGTTAGCTGATGCCGTGCTTGCATAATGATTGTCTTTGGGTTTTCTATCACGGAGGAGGTTGATGGTGAGAGTCTACAGTTGGGAACATCGCAACTACCTGCTAGGTAGTTCGGCATTGACCTTTGCTTGGTGATGGCTTGTAAGGTTGACATGCAGCGATGGGGTATTGGGGCAGCATGATTTCAAACTCTCGTTGAATTAATCTATTTCGAAGACCCAACTCCAAAGAAAAAAAAAACCACTTACTGGCACGCCCATCACTCAACCAGCGTCTCCCCTTCATACGTCTCATCCTGCTCACCCTTGACCTGTTGAACTTCACCAGCAGCCTGGGCGGCTTCTATGGCCTGCCTCAAAGCCTCCTTGCGTCTATCCTCGGCCTCCTTCTCGAACACCTCTTCTTCCTCGTCAACCTGTCGGGTATCCCTAGGTCCGACAAGGCCCGTCGCCATCTCGCGGGTAGTCGTCTTGACGTGTCCAACCATGGACTTCTTCGCGTCCTGCAGAGTCGCGACCAGGCCCTGGATCTCGGGAATCGCCAGCCCCCGGACACCAAAGTGCCCGTACAGGGCCGCCTCGATGCCGTTCCAGACGAGATCGGCGTGCTTGTTGAGTCCGCCGATCAGGTTGTGCACGGCGTCCCAGAGCCGCCAGTACGCCTCGTTGCTGAACTCGGTGATTTTGTCGTGCGCGTCATTGCGAATGTCCTGGATCGCCTTTTGCACGCCGGCGGAGAACTCACCTCGTCTCTCGCGTTCGGCCTCGTCGCGCAGCCAAGCGACGTCTTGCCGGTGCAGACACCTGGGGCAGACCACGGCGCGTTTGATGTAGTAGTCGTGGCGGTTGACCTTTGAGCTGACGAACCTGTCGAAGCCGCCCCAGGCGCATTTGCATTGTTCTTGGGGGATGCCGCCGTGAGAAGCGTTGCCGCAGCCCTCCTCGCCGACGAGCTCGGCCCAGTATTCGTCGCAGCCGCCGTTGGCGATGGTGGTGCAGCGGCGGAGTTCGAAGACTTTCATGCACATCGTTGCGGATGGGTTCCTGGGCTGTTTGTTAGGTTGTTGAGTGACTGATTTCCCAGGTGGAGTTGTTAGTGATTGCTGTGTTTGGTTATGATTTTGGAGCTGTAGTGAGGAAGGCTCAGATGATTGTGCTCCCCCGTAAGGCATATATAGCCACCAACGCTGGTCGAGGTCACCATCTTCAACAACGGAAAAGAGTAAGTGGGATGGTGAACAACGAAGAAAACAGTGATGTGGTGTTACCAAGGACTTTGGGTTAAAGACTCGACAAGGGAATTGTATGTCGTATGAGGGATTCGAAGTTGTTCAGACTCGATTGGCTGACAAAGAGCCTCGATGCAAGACGGTGATGATGTGGACGTCGAACGGATCAAAGACCTTTGTCCGTCATCGAGTTCGTGACAAGGCAACATCTTGAACAAACCCTCTGTGTCACAGCTGCACCGGCAACTCTCCTCCATCACCGAGAGAATTCGGGAAAATGAGAGCTTTGAGGTGTTGCAGGGGACATCCCTCCCAAGCAAGTAGCCCTGCGGCCGCCCGCATGGCCCCATTGAGCTCTGGACCCCGACAACCGGAACCCTCGATCGGGACGAAAGGTGTTTTTCTCCAAACTCCCGAGACCTTTCATCCCGGGTCGCCTCAGCTTCAGAGGGCTGACGTCGGGACCTGCCGAGAAAGACCCTACATAACGCGTCGTAGAGACCGTCGCGCACGTTGCGGGTAGAGCAAGCTGTGCCTGGTGCCGGGCCAAATGGCGCGCCCGGCGAGGACGCCACTGGGATCTAGCGGCGAGGCGAAGCTTTACGGCTGGGAGTCCTGTGACGGACGCTTGTCTGACAAAGTCGGCGGAGTGATTCTGAAGGAAAGGGTCTCTTTGCTCTGTGCAAATTGCAGACAGACGCACTCGAGGTGATGAACGGGTTGGCATCAGTACGAGGGCAAAATACCTCTTCGACTTCGAGTTGATGCGCTTGAAAGACGACTGCACTGCGACTTGTTCTCGTCCAAACTGGCATGGAAAATTATCGGCGGAACGATATGCCGCTGTTGCTCAAGTTAGATCCATGGATATTGATTGATGCCGCGGCTGTAGCTGAGTGAGGGCGAAACAGCTGTCTCGCCATAGGCTTAGGCGGCGTCAATCAAGGGACGTGGGAGGGTCAGGCGGGACGATGAGAGTGGGTCGTTGTTGGGATGATACCTTAGCATGATCTGCAAGCTGCCGCCTCTGCGACGTGTAACGGATGGATGGCAGGTGGTTAGAGTCGAGCTGCCACAGTTGTGCCAGGCCAGGAAACCTGCCTGGTTAAACAGCAGCTTAGTAAAGTCGGTCCTTGATCCATGAGCTGCTGCGGCCTGGCTGCGACCCCCACGACCCGGGCGATTGTGAAGCTAACCGGAATCTTGGCTGGTGGCTTTCGAGAAGCGTGCCGCTGATTCCAAGTTGTCCAATCGACGGACCAAAAAAAGAAGAGCAACATCGTCACCAGACTCGCTGTTTTTCCCGGTTTGGAACCACTGTAAGGAATGCTCATGTCTCTCCTGTCTCTGGAGCATTGCGTATGTTTCACTTCGGTTACTCGGTGGTGCTCGGAGTACGTATCCTCTTTCCGACGCTCTTCTGTCCTCGATTCTGTTTGCGTTGCTGTATCAAGGTATGGCCGCAGTGTATCCGTAAACCTTGGCGGGTTAGACAAGCCGCAAGCGGGAGGAGCATCGGCATCACGTGGCGACGGAGGTGCAGCGGTAGCGGTAGCGGTTCGGGTAGTCGAAAACGGGGCCGCTGCGATGCGTGGGAATGGGTGGGAATGGGCCCCGGTAACCCCCAGTACCAGATACATCGTACTGGGACCCAGTGGATGGTCCAATCAGGGTCCAATCAGAGCTGCTTCGGAGCGTTTGTGATGTGATAAGGTACAGTGATTATCGCCGGTTGCCCCAGGTTGCCTGGCGAAAGATGAGCAACCCTCCATCCTGCTGCAGTAACAGGCGGCCTATTGCAGTTACAGAGTATCTTGTGTTGACAATTGATTAGGTACTTTAGGCAGAACTTGGTGGGCAGGAGCTTGCTGATCTAAGCCCATGTAACAAAGGTAATGAATTAGCCTGGACAAGGCGGACAGACAGGCAAGACAGATTGGCGGACGGAGAGATTCAAGATGACGCGACTGACATCCACTGACTGCAGCACGCTAAGGTAGTCCGGGCGTCACTGAGAAAAAAGAAAAGATAAAAAGAGGATACGCTCACCCAACCTTGGAACTTGGAAATGAGTTTGGAAGGGGGGCTGACTGAGTGAGAGGTAAGGTAGAGGGTAGAGGTAAGAGAGGAGACAATTCATCCATCCATTCGTCTATCCGCAAGGTTCTTCCACGCAACAGCATGTCGCCCAAGCCCAATACCACCTTGTAATAAGGCCAAGGAAGCAAGCGTAAGAGCTTCAAGAAGTGAAGCCGATGGTCTTTACATAGTATCTTCACCGACGTTTATTTACCTTATTACTCTTTATTAAATCTCAATTGCCGAAGCAAAAAAAGACCCAGCTCAAAGTTGGTAATTGCATTGCATTGCATCTGTTTCCTCGCTCTGACGCCCATGTACTGCCGCTACTGCTGTTACTGCTGCTTTTTCCCCTTCTTCTGCCAGTACCTGTCAGCCAATGTGAATGCGCGCATATGGCCTAGGTAGCCGCCAACATATTCTGCGACAGTCTCCCAGTAATCTCACCCCGGAAAAAGTCCTAACCCAACGTCGTCGCCCGCACAATCTCTCCATCTGACACCTACGCACCAACACAACCGCCAACCCACCACCAGACGTCAACTCCTCGAACAGACTACGCGGGACAAACTATGACTGCGCCTCGCCCTGCAAGGAGATGATCGCGTCTCACAGAGGAGGCTGAAGATTGACGCTGTTGACGTCGACCGCACGCCCACTCCCTCCCACCAGCTTCCGCAGTGCCTTGCGATCCCTTGACTCCGCGCCCACAACCACGCCCACGCCCGCGCGCCCTTTGCTCACCATCTCCCCTTCTTGTCTCGTTCCTATCGTAATTACTTCCTATTCTGCTGCGACTACCCGCCACCCCTGCGCCTTTGGATTGGACTGGTTTGGATCACAACTGATCCAACCATCCATCCCGCCGCTATCAATCCCGCGATGCTCTCCCATCTACGATTCCATCGACGCGGCCAGTCGAATCCCGCTTCGCCAAACCCCGACCAACCCTCCGCCACCGCTCCCTGGGACCCCTCGCTTTCTCAGCAGTCTCCCTTCTTGCAAGATGCCGCCTTAAGCCCAGACGCCCGGTCGCCGTCTGCCACGACGAATTCCTCGCTGCCTCCAACCCTGCCCCCCATCGCCCGGGTTACCTCGTCCTCGTCTGGCTCCGTCTCACCCCTCGACCGACTGACCATCGACACGAAAGTGACGCAAGAGACATACACCCAGAAGTCTGAGTCGACGCCGCCGCCGCCGCTGCTGCCCCCCGTGCGCTCTCCGAACAACGCCCAGTCCGGCTTTGTCGGTGGTGTGGCCCTGCGCAAGCAACTGGACCATCGACAACTGCAACAACTCCAGAAGCTCCAGCAGCAGCAGCGCGAACACGAACAACAACTACAGCAACAGCAGCAGATGGCGGCGCAATCGCCCGATTCGGCTGCCACAACCGCCGTCGACCATGGCAGCCACGAAACTCAATTCTTCAGATCATCGAAACCCCCACCACCCCCGCCAATAAATACGGCCCCTCCGACGAGACCCCCACCCCAACCCACGAAGACGTCAAAATCCGGCAGCTCCTTCACGACGCCCACCGACCTGCAACATCACCATCTCAGCCCGAGCCAGAGCCCGAGCCAGAGCCAGAGCCAGCCGCCGGCCCAGAGCTATGCACCGACCGGACGAAGACCCGCCGGAACAAGACTGTCGAGCGAACCGACCAACGTTCGAATGTCGAGCCACGCCTCCGAGGCCCCCAAGGGCAGGAAAGGTCTGCCTTTCCTGAAGAATCCCATGTCCACGCTGCTCATGCGGAGGAAAACGAGCCAAAATGCACCCGACTTATCGCCCCTCCCCCTCGGCGGGAACAGGCTGGGGGAGCCGTCCTACGATCCCCGTATCAGAGGCACGCGGGTTCACGACTTCAGCGCTCCTCGATCGAGAAGAAGCATGCCCAACGCCGACCACGCGACGCCTCGTGCGGCCTCGACGGCGAAACCACAGCCGCCTATACCCGAGGAGAAGTTGGATTTGGGCAAGACTACATCCAGAGAGAGTGCGGCATCGTCGTTTCAACATGGGAGAAACGTCAGCAATGCTTCGGACTCTGTTCGCTCGGGGTCCGTCAGTGCCAACTCCCAAACAGTCGCGGGATCTAGCAGTGTTGCCTCTACGAAGGCGAGGAGCAGTCTGAACCTCGACTCGAAACCTTTGCCCGATGTTCCTCCGAAACCCATCACCACCGCAAGCTCGTCGCGCTCTGCCTCTGTCGTCTCCAAGAAGCCTTCCGTCAGCGCAGCGTCAGTCTTGTCCAAGGCAACACCATCCACGAGAACGAATCGCTCCAGGAACGCATCTGTATCTGGCGCGGAAATGCTGTCCTCAGTACCCCGGCACATGAAGAGCACGTCCTCCAGGTTCAGCTTCGATATGGTGGGCGCGGCAAAGCAGGAGAAGTTGCTCGAAGAGCGCCATCGTCAGCGCGAGCTGGAAAGAAAGACTTCCGACCCGCCAGTGCCCAACCGCGACTCTAGATTCGACGATTTCGACGAGGACGTTGACTACGATGCCATGATGGAAGACGACGGCTTCGAGGAGCCGATTCCCATGAGCAATGACTTTCACAACGATTATCCGTATGAAGAGGATTTTGACGCCGGCGGTACAGATCCTCTCGGTCTCGACGGCGAGGAGGATTTCGATGCGGGCGGGACGGACCCCTTAGGGTTGGACGTCGTTCCGGAAGTGGAAATCGAAGCTGACGATGACGGCGAATTGGACCCTGACAATGATCAGGAGAATTTTGCTGGCTTTGTCTTCCAGCGGTCGAACCCCGCATCTACTTTGGCGAGCCCGCACAGCGCAGGCTTAGCCTCGACACCAAGGGACGCTGAAGGAAGAGTGATCGGCTTCGCGGTATCCAGAGACGCGCCAGATCTGAACCCGGGTCTGTCGCCAGAGTGGCGTCATGAGCCAGCTCCGGAGCTAACAGCGCGCGACTCTGCGTCTGGGATAGCAATTCAGGGACTCGAGGTGAACGAGCAGGAGCCGGAGCAGCAGATGCCACATGATGACGAACAGCAAGGCCAGACCCAACAGGAGCAAACACACTCCCAAGATCAGCAAGTCTCCCCTGTCGAGGTGCCTCCACCACCACCCGAGAAGGACGATCTCTACTTCGACAATGGTCTCTTGGATGAACTTGACTTTGCCGGTGAAGGCGATGGCTCAACCTTCGACGAGTCCATCTTTGACTTGGAGGATACTGATCGATACGGCCGCCCCCTTCCCGGCGTGTTTGCGAAATTCCAAGCTGCCCGCGCTGCAGCCAACACCACCGCTGAAGAGGCGACCGGCACAGATACCGCCGATCACGATACCTCGGGTCGAGAAGGTGCTCCTCAGAGTAGCAAGAGAGTTTCTGACAGCACATCGCGTCTCTCGGCTCACTCCAACGTCTCTCAGTCGACTGCACACACATCGCTGAGCGTCGACATGCCGGCTCCGTCTGCGCAAGGCTCCAAGAGACAAGGTGACAGGTTGGGACAGGACGAAGCGCCGTTGGCGATGCCATCAAGCTTCTCGAATGGAGAGCAGGGCAAGATGGAGGCTTATCAAGCCGCCCTTGCGGCGGCTGCATGTGAAGCTGCCGCCAACGGTAAGTTCAGGCGGGATTCGTCACCCCCTCTAAGTGAGATCAGGTCGACCGGGGACGAACCATCCGACAGCATGCCACCACAAGACAACAACGACAACGAATTTGAAGATTACGACGACTACGGATTCCGCGACGATCTAGAGGATAACGATTTTGACTACGACGACTTCATCGCGGAAGCAAACGCTAGTGCCCTTGCCAACGACCAAGACGGCTGGTACGGTCAAGAATTTGGTTTCTACTCAGCCCCTGTGGAGGGAGGCCGTCACAGCAGAGACAGCTCGAATGGATCGGATGAGAAGCCGTTCGAGTACGCCAACGGGGGTTTCTTCGGGCCATCTGGTGTTTCTAGAAGCAAGTCCGGCCGCATGATCTCGCGCGAGCCTAATCTGACGCCCATCACTGAGCGATCCGAGTACTCCAACCGTAACTCGATCATGAGCCTCGGCATCCCACCTGGTATCGGGTCTGGCCCTTCAAGTCTTCAGAGTCCGGGGCTTGCACAGCTTGCAATGATGGCGGATGGGGACGAAAACATGAACCTCACAGCGCTCATGAAGCTGCGCTCCAGGGCGTGGGGTGGTTCGCAGGCCAGTTTGGTCTCGAGTCGCGAGGGGTCGCCTCGATCAGAGAGGGGAGATGGCGCGAGCTCGCCATGGGGCCCCGGCAGCAACATGTTGGGCATTCAAAACGGCCACGCCCGCAAGAACTCGGCGTTTTCAATCAGGAGTCGAGACATGGACTCTGATGCGGGAAGCGCTTCTGGCTCGCCTACGCTGACCATGTCCGTGCCCACCATTGGGTCGCCTGCTCCTCCGCTCCCACCCCTGAACCAGACGAACACGCCTGCCGTGGTGAGCTCGCCGCACTTCACCCACAGCGCTTCTTTCGAGCCAGTGATAGAGTCCGACGAGGTGGACGAACTGTCAATTTCCAACACCATTTCCCATTCAGGTTTGTGGATGAAGAGCCCCGACAGCGCCCTTCACCCCAACCTCGTGCCCCGAACCGATCCTACGCCTCAACGAAGGCCCGGCATGGGGCACAAGCACAAGGGATCCGCAGACAGCATCTCGTACATCAAGGAGGAAGACGAAGGCGAAGCAAGATGGGTGTTGGAGAGACGGTTCACCGCCGACAGCGGTGAGGTGGAGGTGCAGCGAGAGGTTGTTGGCAAGGGCCACATCTAGGAAGGGGTCTGCACAGCAACACTCTAATGCCCCTCCCCCCTCCCAGTATCAATGTCGAGACTGACGGGAGCAAATTTTGTCGGCAAAAGAAAAAAACCAGCCGCCATCGACGAAAGAAGTGATACCAGACAGAAGCATGGGCGTGATTATTTTGGAAACGTGATACCTTTTGACTGCGAACGCAGCGAGCGGGAGTTAATTATATGATATATATAGAGTAAACAGCCCCGGCTGCGCAACATGACGCGACATAATGAGACGAGGAGACAGTAGGCGACAGCCTTGACTAGCAAGAAAATAGGAATAATAGAAGCAGTATGAGTAGTCTCAACACATCATCCCGCAGACTTGACCTCCTCGAGAGTGCTGCGAAAGAAAGGCTTGTCCGGAGTGAAGTTGGAATTGCAGGATGAGGGGCATGTCTCAGACACACGGAGAAACGTGAAGGGAAAGTCTTTATCCGATATCAGTGCCTCCTCTCCATCTCCTTCAATCCAGCTTTGGAAGTTGGAACTCTCCTCGGCCACCAGTTGCAAACCACTGAAATCCGAGCGACCTAGGGTTGTACGTTGTAAATTTGACAACATTTGTATCTACGAGTCGACTCGGCGATGGAATCAGCATGGTCTTATCCCATTGAGTGCTAAGAGCCAATAGTAGATTGCCAAGCTATATACTTTACGTATAAAAGTTATATACCACATGCATGCGGGGGAACAAGTGGGTATACCTATTATGGGCAACTTCAAACTGGCGTTAATTACGGATAGCACTCGATGGGATATGACTGAAAAAAATGCTAATCTATTGGCTGATTTTCTCTTCTTTGCATGGCCTTCTGGCTGGTCCAAGTTGAACCACCTACCTATCTGGAATGAAGAAGGGGGTCTTGTCTTCAACCCACATGGGTCAGCTTTGATTGGCCAACATGAACGAGAATCATCAGCCCGCCTGCAGGAAACAAGGAGAGACAGCGTGATGACTTGCTCGACGCGCAGGAATTATGGGCGACAAGGGTTCGTGCTCCTGCCAATACAGATCCATCCGCGGATGTCAATGCCAACTCCGGAGTGGAGGCCGATGGGAAACACCCACACACGTCCACGCTAGTGTTGGCTGTTGTTGGATGTCGTCGACTTCCACTCCAAACAGCTCACTCACCCAGCGGGGTTCGTGCATTGCGTTCATAAAAGGGCTTGCTAACCACCACCCACTCTACTTGCGTTTCGGTAGTCTTGCTCTTTCTCTTCCAGTCTGACAAAGATTGAGACTATCCTCATGATGACCGACCCGAGGCCTTCAACCATACCGGCGACACCGCCGCCCCCCTCCACCGGTGACCAGCCTGCGTCCCCCGTGGACAGGCCTCAGCCTGCCGACGATCAGATCGAGCCTGCTGCTGTCGACCAGGCCGCGCCCGCAGCCGTGATCGAGGCGGACGAGTCGGGAGATGACGACGGTGGCTACGCCACTGACAACAGCTCGAACGCTGCAACCTCTTTGTCTTCCTCGGTCCGTGACTACAACTTCGAGTTCAGAAGACGATATCATAAGTTCAAGGAAGGCCGATACTTGTTTCCTAACGATGATGCCGAACAAGAGCGCGAAGACATGAAGCATGCCATGGTTGTCCAACTTTGTGAGGGGAACCTTCACAACGCACCACTAGAAAATCCCCAAAAGGTTCTCGACGTTGGCACCGGAACCGGTATATGGGCTATTGAGAGTTCGTAAAATATCCCATCTCGGCGAAAGGGGGGGGGGCGGAAACGTCCTATTGCCACCACCAGCTGGCTAACTTGGGTCACAGTGGGCGAGGACTATCCGGAAGCCACAGTCACTGGTATCGATCTCAGCCCTATACAGCCCCAATATGTGCCGCCAAACGTTGATTTCATCGTCGATGATGCCGAGGCCGAATGGCTCTATCCTGACGACTCATTTGATTACATTCACCTCCGCCACATGGCTTCGTCCATCAAAGACTGGCAGCGCTTGCTCGAGCAAGCATACCGGTATGCTCATCCCTAGTAGCGCCTTTTCGTCTGCGTGATGTTTTCTGACGTCAGCAGGGTCCTGAAGCCGGGGGGTTGGATTGAGCTTCAAGACATGAAGTGGACCTTTGACTGCGATGACGGTTCCATGCCCGAGACCTCAACTCCGCCAGAGTTCACTCGGCTAGTCCGGGAGGCCCTCGCAAAGTTCGGAGTTGACCTGTTTGCGGCTGACAAGCACGCTCAACGCCTGAGGGACGCTGGGTTTGTGAACCAGGTCAACGAGACCAAGAAGGTGCCGGTCGGCCCGTGGCCGCTGCGAGAAGACTTGAGGTTCGTCGGATCTTACGCTCAGGCTACCGTCTATGACGGTCTGCATGGCATCACGGTCGGCCCTCTCACGAAAGGGCTGGGTTGGACGCCCATGGAAGTGGAGTTGTTCCTCGTCAAGCTGAGAAAGGATTTGAGGAATCCGGCGTACCACTCTTATGCGTTCTACTACTCCTTCTCGGGCCAGAAGCCGCGAGTCGAAACGCAATAAGGGCCGTCTCAACTGAGAAGGAAGTCCTCATGGTGTCGAATATCTCAGGGTACATCTAGCTCTTATTTCTCATCCACGTCCAATCATTCAGAAAGCTAGACGCGAATAAAACATATTACGAAAAGAACGAATGGTAAAACAAAACCTAGGTGGTCAAGATCAAGATGGTGATATCGAAGTCATGCAGATCCACTCTTTCGGGGCGCGCCACCTCAAAGCTCTCGTGGGAAAAACCGAGCACAGCGTTTTCAGTCCCGGAGGAGGTTGAGTCAACTATTCATCGCTCATGGTGTTTCTGTTTGCACCGGGAGTAGTCACACGTCGCGGCGTTCTGAGACTCTGAGTCTTCTCTGGAAGGAGAACCTCGCAGATCATCAGCCTCCGCTCCCCCAAAATGGAACCCTGGTCCTGGAACCGACGCTAACAGCGGTCCGTGCGCAACCGTCACTGCCCGACCAGACCCGACCTCGGCCCCATCCGCGCTACAGTTCGCGGGCCACACGTTCTTCTAGTGCCTTTTGCCACCCCCCTTGTTCAGCCACATGCGGGCCACACGTTCCCGAGGCCGCGGATCTATGACATTTTCCACCCAGAACCCTTCCTAAACTTTGTTTGCCTCCATCACCACCAACCCCGTCAACCTCCCCATCCTCAACTCTTCAACACCCAATTCAACCTCCGATTCTTCGCCAACAGTTCTTCGCCAATAATTCTCTTCCAAAACATACGATTGAAAACAGGGGAGAAAGGGAAAAAAGGAAACCACAAAAATGTCCCGCCTCCTCCGCCTCCGCCCGACAACCACCCTCCTCCTCCTCCTCAAACCAACCACGACGCCCGCCCCGCGCTTCTCTTCAACCTTCTCCCGCGGTCCGGCGCCCCCTCGCCTCCCGGCGGACCAACAAGCCGAGTTCGAGCGCCTGCAACGCGCGGCCTCCGTATCGAGCGCCTTCCAAGAATACGCCGCCGAGGCCGCGACGACGACGACGACGACGCCTTCGTCGTCGGAGACACCGGCTGCCGCCGCCGCAGAGACGACTGCCGAAGCGACCGCAGAGGCGCAGCAGCAGCAGAAACCCGTGAACCCCACCGTCTCCTCGGACGAAGGGGACACGATGCACCCCGCATACGTCCGCGGCGCGCCGCCCGAGTTCGAGGGCGACGTGAACCCCCGGACCGGCGAGGTCGGGGGTCCCAAGAGGGAGCCCTTGCGGTGGGGTTCCGGCGGCGACTGGAGCTACAACGGTCGCGTGACGGATTTCTGACGAGACGGCGGCAATTCGCTCTGTTCGTTCAGTACCTCGGCGGACTCTTATGCTCAGTGCGCGCGTCCAGTAAAAGTAACGGCATAGAAGGCAAGGTGACGACGGTGTAAGATAGTGTCCACAGCACAATAGAGAGAGGGTACAATCGGAAGATACCAAAATCAAAGAATATTCGCAATCATGCGCTTGAGGACATGGGTATTGTTAAGCACCGCTACTCCTACAACTGCACCTTTTTGCTTGAATCATCCGCTGGCTTCATTTAGTGCCTCCTATGTACAAATCATTGTCTCCAAAACCGTTTCGAGATTGTTATGAAGAAGTCGGAGCATCTGCCCTGTTCGTGTTCTCATCCACGTCCATCTTGTCGGCCTTGGTCGACGTGACGCCGTTCGTGGTGGCGCTGTTAGTCGCGCCGCTGGTATCCCGTTCTTCTGCCGGCCTGTTCTCCTTGTCACCCTCACTAGGCGTTCTCTCTTCCTTCTCCGTACCGTTCTCGCGCACCTCGTCACGCTTCCACCAGTTGCCAGAGACAATCTCGCCCCTGATCTTGTCAAGACGCTGCTTCTCTCGCTCCAGTTCGGCCCCGTTAAGGCCGCGGCTGGCCGCGTTCATCTCTCCCATAGCTTTGCGCATGCGCTCTCGGCGGCCCTTGCCGCGGAGTCGGCTCTGCGTCCCAGCACCATTCGTGACCCAGCGGATACCCATGATTCGAAAACTGATGCCATCGTGGATTGATTTCCGTCCGTTGTACCGTCCACCAAACTCTCTCGACTGAATGCCGAATCTGGTCGTGCTTCCGTACTTTTCCAATCGCGGAAGAATCAACAGAGTAACGTGCATGTCGCGTTCGGATGGCACAGTGACAGGTCCCGTCTTAGGGGGCTTATCAAGAGACGTGGCCATGTTCGCTTCCTGCCTGGCCTTTTCCTCCTTTTCCTTCTCTTTCCGTCTCTTGTTCGCAGGTACGTCCTTCTCAGGCGCCGCGAGGCCCCGGTCTAGATCCAACATGTCGGTGTCAACATCATCGCCCCATTCACCTCGGATCCAGCCGCCGTGAATACAGGCGGCAATGACGTCAGAGTCGTCTGTGTAGACATCTGTACCCCATAGTGCCCGCCGCGCAGTGATCTCTTCTCTCGCAGCAGGGGTCAGGTGGATCTTGGGCACCTTCACCGTGAGCGTGCAGTTCTCCCTGTTCTTAATCATATCCCAAGGTAGCGGTGTCGGTGTCGACGAGAAGCCTCGTCCAGAGGGGATGTTTGGTAATTGCCTCGCAGGGGTGAGTTTCGGTTCGTAGAGGACATCGCCAAGATGAGTTCTTGGCAAGTGGGCAATCGATTCGAGTACTGCCTTGGAGCTCACAATCGTCCTCGACTTGGGAGGAATAACCGCAGTTGGACTTTGGACAGTCGGCTTCGTCGGCGCTTCCTTCACATGATGAGTGTGCTGGTTCGCAGGTCGAGGTACGTGGTGGTGATGGGCAGCTGGCAGGTCCTTCGCAAGCCCCGTCGGAGACGGAACAGGCGTAGTCCCCTTCACGTTCTTGAAAGTTGGGACGCCAACAGGCGCTGCGCCATTGACATGATCACCACCATGGTGATGGTGGTGATGATGGTGGCTATCATTGTTAGTTGTCACTGACAAACCCAGTGGGGATGATGCATACTGGTGATGGTGATGCTGGTGAGTTTTCGGGCGCTTAGCCCGGCTGACTGGCGTAAGACGACCCGTGCTGTCATCGTCACCTTTGCCATCTTCTTCCTTGAGTTTCCTTCTCCGGCCCTTTGCTCCCTCACGTGGCGCTTTCGGCGCTGCTTCAGGCCCAGACTCATGCGCGGTGCTATCCGTCTCATCACGTCGTGCCAGACTTGCGTTGGTATACGGTAATTGGGCTCCAGCAGTGACGGGGCTGGAGACTCCTATGCCGGTAACACCACTACCAATGCCAGAGAACATACGCCCAAATTCGCTCTTGATGCCAGGCTCTCCGGCAGGGCCTGGTAGCTGTGGCTGAGCCCCTTGAACTGCCTGTGGCAGAGGGGATACCCGGCCCTTACGGTTGATCTCTTGAACCGCCAGCAAGTGTCTTTGTCCGTTGCTAGGTTGGTCATCCGTGGGCCGATTGCGGGGCGAGTCGTAAATGGGCGTGCCATGGGCCGCGTTGTACGCGACAGAAGGTGGTGGCGGCCCTTCTTCCACCGGGCGGCGGTGTGCTGGGGGCTGCTGGGCTTGGGGGGGAAGGTGGCTTGGTCGCTGTCGCTCAGGAGAATCAAAGGGCTGATGCTGAGGCTTGGGTTGTTGGCCGGGAGGGGGCTGTTGAGGATGGCCTGGAGGATATCGGTCTGCTTGGGGTGGCTGTTGATACTGAGGAGCGGCCCCCGGATGGGTCTGAGGCGGATAGTTGGGCGCGGAGCCTGGAGGATACTCCTGGTGTCGCGGGGGTAGGCCAGCAGGATCGTAGGGTGTCCGGGGCTGCTCGAAAGGCTGAGGTTGACGACCCGACCAGGGACCTTGCTCTCGGTGTTCGGGCGGACGACTGAAAGGCGGAGGCGGCTGGCCACGAGGTACTTCTTGTGGTCGGTATTGCCCTTGATGCGGCCCTCCCTGATGAGGTTGAGGCCCCCGTCCTCCTTCGCTTCCAGAGTATGCACGTTCCCTCCTCTCTCTTTCCCTGAACTCTAGCCCTTCTCGACGATCTCGCTCAGCACGGTACCGATCGTCAAAACTCATGGGTTTCAAATCCGGTCGCTCGGGATTGTATTCCATGGCACCTCTAGGCATCTCCTCGCGACGCTGATAGATGTCTTCAGGGCCGCCGTTGCGTCCCATATCAACAGGTCTGGGGGGCATGCTGGCGAAAGATTTCGGCTGGCTCGTGGGTCTCGGAGGGGGACCAGGGGCCATGCGGCTTGGATCTCTCCCATCTTGTGCGGAGGGCCCACGTTGATGATAAACCCCTTGCGGTGTGCCATATCGCTGTACCTCTGGGGTCGTCGAGTATGCACCCTGCGGCGAGGCGGCCGCGCTACCTCTGGGATCGTACGGGCGAGCGTGTTCGGGTGTCTGAGGTCGCCTGAAGGGCTGGTACTCGGAAGAGGCCGAGTGCATCCTAGGGGAGGCTTGTATCGAGGGCGCAAAAGTCGGCCCAGAGCTTGCACCGCTTGCCTGAGAAGGATAATGCGAAGGAGGAGGTTGAGAGTCCCTCGGTGGAGGCGGAGCTCCAAGCATCGACGATATCGACATGGAGCTGCCAGTACTCCCCGTTCTCGCTATTGATCCTAATGCCGGCAGCTCGCGACCACTGGGAAACGACGCTGGGTGGCCTACGTTGAGAGGCGGTCCTCTTGGCGCAGGCAGTCCATAGTGACCCATTTGATGCGACGGGGGTTGTGGATTGCCCGGCTGAGGGGGAGAAGCTGGGGGCGGCATATTTCTGTTCATCGGCGGACCGGGAGGCAGCGAGGACGAGCTCGGGTGTCGAGAGTGGCCCGAAGAAGGAGGGCCGGAGCTCTGTTCCTGGGGATAGGACCTCGGCCCCGGGCCGTAATAAGGATTTTCGGAGGATCTTCTTTGGTGTTCGGCATAGGCAGGGTTCGACGAGGATGGATGCGACGATACGGGCGGGAAAGGAGACTGGTTCGGGGTCGATGTGGTCGTCTGGGTAGGAGGGAAAGGAGAGCGACTGTATTGCGACGCAGCATTGCGCGAGGAGAAAGGGTGTTGTTGTGGCGGCTGTCTTGGATCCATCGCGCCGAGTTTTTAGCTTAGAGCCCACAGGGTGGATTGCACATAGGTAGAGTTGCGTGACGGCGGCTGCTGGGGGCGGAGTGGAGGCGATCGCAAGTCGAACTGAAGCGGACCGGGGGATGGTCGGCGATGAAATCGTCGATGGCCGCGAGGTTGCGTGGATGGTCGTGGTGAGATTGAGGCCGAGGTTGAGGCGGGATGAGGTGAGGTGAGTTCGGACAAGCGTGACGTGAGAGGTGAGAGAAGGAGAGGAAAGGGTGTCGAAGGTGACGAGAGGATCGCGACACACTGTTGTTACACGGACGGCAGAATTATTTTGGATTCCCCTGGTCGGATCCTGTTTCGGTGGAGCTGGGCTGGCCGGCTACTGGCATTGAGCAGCTGGTGGTGCTTGTGCTCACACCTCACTTTTCGTTTTTTTTCTCTTGGCCCTGTCGTCTTGCTGGTCGCTCGGCCGGGGGTGGACAGGGACCCTGTCTTGGGTGTGGTGTCTTTGGTGACTTGGTGGCTGCGTGACCTTGGGGCCGCTGCTGGCAAATGGGCGCAAATCAGCCGGAACGCGACAGGGATGCCGGGGGAGGTTCGTTCGCGCTAGTGAGACATTGGCCCCCGTTGATGGGAAACGATGATGTCGATGCGCCGCGCCCGGGGTGGGTTGTTTTGGTCCCGCGAGTCGGTCAGGAACTCTGGAACCAGCCAGTTGTTGTTTTGTGCTGAAGTTGGGATTTCGATGGTGGCCGGCCGAAACCCGAAAGGGTCAGTTCAGTCAGGTTTCGCCGGTGAGATTTGCGACGGAAGTAAATATTGGGATAGAGCAAAACAAAACAAAAAAGAAAAAAAGGCGTCGAATAGATGGAACCGAGGGAACCGAGAGACTGGGCCAGACTCCGAGGGTTGTCGACTTTGGTGGCTTGAATTCTGTTCGTTGCTTATTTCGTCCGCGAGTCGAGTCGCCGTCGGCAGCGCAGCTGCATGATGAAGCTGCAAAGGTGGCGCGCCTTGCGACGAACGCAGAAAAGAGCTCTCTCACTCACCCTCAGCTCTGAACGGCGCGGAGCAGCAAGGGAGTCGATGGGGTAGATGAGGGGGAGAACAAGTGTCAAGCGTCAAGCGCAAGGGACAAAGGCGTGTGCGAGGCGATCGAGGACCCTACGCAGTAGGCTTATGCAGGAAGAGACGGACCGCAGAGTCTTAGTGTGCGTCCGTTGGGCAATACTTCTAGTGATGCCGTCAAGCATCTGATTATGAGGGATTGCCCACGCGCGTGGAGAAGGGCAGTCGGGACCACCATGTATGGAGTACCTATGTACGTACGGTATAAGTGGTGGCTGTCTCTCTAATTGACGGCGGGTGTGTCGCAGTGACGATAAGATGAAGTGTCGTAGCTGCAGAATGCGCGTCTCGACTCGACCGGTCTGAGACCGCAAAGGAGCGGGGAGGGGAGGGGAGGGGAGGGACAAACAGATGCAGAATGTTTGATGGGGAAATATGCACAAGCTGCAGGTTGGAAGACTAGCGGTGATGGCGACGGCAACGAAGACGGGGATTGCGGAGGGCGGGATGGCAGATGGATATCCCATGGACGGCAGCTGTTACCGTTGCGTTACCTTGCCTGGCACCACATTTGCCATGCAGTACCTTATGCGTGCGTGCCGTACCTTGCCTTACTCAGAGCATTCATTGAGGGGGCAAAGAGAGGCACGAAGACGAAGAATGCTGTCGCTGCTTGTTCCCGGCTGGCTGGGTGGGACTCCTGGTTGGCGTTTGCCCGATGTCTGGTACGTAAGGTACCTTATGTCGCTTGTTGTTTGGTGGAGGGGATGTTGCTTTGCGACGTTGCGACTTCGTGACTTTTTGGTGTGGTATTCGATAAGGAGGGCAGCTAAGGTTCATGTGCCCGTGCGGAGCAGCCTCTACTGTAGTACTTGGTGACAGGGAAGGGAATGGAGGTACGAGTTGGGGTAAACAAGGTGGCGTGTCTTGTTGTCGTGATTCTGTGTCTGTGTTCGTGCCAGTGTTTCTACCCGGAGCACGAGTCCTCGTCGTGTAGGAAAACCGCGAATTACCGACAGGCAGGTTGATACAATAGGTAAGGTTCACATAAGATAAGGAAGTTTGAGCAAGATGTGTCTGGTGAGCCATGAATGATATCTCCTCGTGGCCAGCTGCGCTGCACGACAATGTTTCGCGTCGCTCTGCTGAAGAAGGTATGATCTTCTGTGCGTACTGATGTGTGTCAGCGCAACTTGGAAGTTGGGGTTGTACATAACCTAAAGTTGTCGAGTTTTGTTGACAGCATCGCATCACCAAAAAGGTGAAAACCGAAGGTAATCAGGTCGCTGCGTAATTGAGTGAGGTTATTTCTTGACACGAAGACCAGAGTTTCAGCTCGCCCACCTACTTATGAAGTGTTGTGGTAGCAAATTCTTTCCCGCTCAAAGGCATTTGCAAGGCCGAGGAAGGAGGCAGGAGGAAGCTGGCGGCGGAACGTATCGAGCTCGCGAGGCAGGCTTTCCCGTCCCAGCCTCCCCGGTGAGACCCTTGTCTGCCCCAGGCCCAAACAGCCAATGAAACCACAGCAAATGACTGGATCTCCATTTTCTGTGTTTTTGTGCCTGGGGGATCCGCTCTTTTTTCGCAGTGCACCGCCAGGGCAGCTTGCCACTGACAGTGTCAGCACGGTGCAGGTGGCGGCGCTTCCCTTCGAAGCTCCCGTCAGTCCCAGGTCCCTCCGTTCCTTCCATCCTGAGTTCTGGCTTCCAGTCTGACCTTGGTGTTGGGCGTCGCTTCTGCGTCAGGAAGTCAGGGGGAGCCCTCCACCCGGCAGCGGCAGGGTTTACTACGGTATGTCCCCAACCACCCGAGTTGCTGCTTCCCCGTCCATGGGTCACCGCTGGCTCTGGGGCTAGGAGCACCGGGTTTAGGGTGCTCTTGCTGTCCTCTGCTTTTCGGAATCGCGGCTATGTTGACAGCAAGGTAGACAGCACATGTCATCTCGACTCTTCCATTGCAATTGTGGTATTGCAGGTATTGGATGCAATGCGAACAAGTATCAAGATGAAAAGGGAAAGAAAGAGTTATGGGAAAGAACCCCGCGCTGTTTCTTTTCTGCCAACGACTAGAAGGGAAAAAAGTTCTCCGTCGGGTGTCATTGCCTAAGGTACCAATTCTTTACTCATTTTCCAAAGTATTTCCTCGACCATCTCCATCGGCCTCAGATCCGTATAGTCCCCATGAACGATTCGTGGAGCACCACTCTTTCACCACTCCTGTTACAAGTCTCTGCGCGTTGCATGCCCTCCATCGAAAACCCAAGACCCATGACGACCAGCAAAACACCAACAGCAATTGATAACATGTATTGGGCACCAGCTGCAAAGACCACCACCCTAGCTTCGCCCACTGGGCGGTGAAGACGGCACAGAGTCGCTCGCGGTTATGCGCAGAGTCCCTTCACCGATAACACATCCCAACAACAACCCTTGAACAATCCCGACCCGAGAGCCCACTGCCTCAGCCTAAGGTACCGCAGTACTCCACGGCTTGCTGAAAACTTTTGCCCAAACCGAAGAAATGCGAGGCCTGCACCGCGGCCCACGCCTGTACTGTTCCGCCGAGATGCTGTATCGAGTCGGCAGCAACGCAAGATCATCATCTTCAGCCCGCCAGTCTCCCTCCCGTCCGCAGACGCGCTGTCGGCCCGTCCTCCATCCTTGCGTCGCATCACCAACGAAGCGAGCCTGTCGACTTTTGCCCTCATCCGGTTGGTTGACTCGTCTCTCAGGATTTAGTCTGATGTGGTGTTGCACTGCATCCGGCTCGTCACTCACCACCATCTCTCCTCGTCTCTCAATCGCTACCCTTGTGCTGCAGCCTGTTGACTAACAGCTCAACGCATGATACCGGGATTGGCAAGGGGGGGGCCACTTGGTGGCTGCAACCACTTTGGTTTGGTCTCTCCTGAAGCCACTTTCGATTACAAAGGCGTGCTTCTACCGATGCATGCTTAATAGTCCAACTAACGTCTTCCCAGTCCACCCGCCGCGAGATCTTGGTTTCAACTTTGCCGTATTCCTTAGCAGGATGTCTCGCCGCAGTAGCTAGGGCCGGAACACCCGCTGGAGGTACTCTGGCATCTTGCACGTCAAACCCGAGGGCCAGGGCGGCTACGAAATCCATCATCTCAGTCTGCGCAAAGAAACGGCCGGGGCACAAATGCTTGCCTCCGCCGAACGGGGGCATGACTCCCCTTCTTTGTCTCTCATCCTCCGGCGTCACGTCTAGGAACCGCTCTGGTCTGAAGGCCGTTACATCATCACCACAGATCTCCGGCATCAGATGGGTGACGCTTGTTGCCCATTGCAAATTGGTGACCTTCATCAGCAGATACTGCCGTCCATCCGTATCATCCAGCAACAGGTCTTGCATCGCACGGCGATTCGAGACCTGGGCGACGTACAGTCTCAGGACTTCACGATAGCAGGCCCTCAGAAAAGGGCAAGCCGTCTCAATATCTTTGGTGTGAAGCGTTGCATCACGACCTCCTCCCGCGTTTCTGGCAATGTCAGTGATAGTCGAGACCTCTTTCCTGACCCTCTCGACGTATTCTGGCTGCGAAAACACGTCCAACAAAAACCAACAAGTTATCGGTATGGCGTTTGTTGTTGCCGCCCAAGTCAGCAAGAATTCTGTGAAACCGAGTTCCTCAGACGGTATTCCTCGCTCCCTTACGGCGTTCGCGCGTCCTCGAATGATACTCGCAACATCGGAATTTTCGTCAAGGCGGACGGCCTAGAATGGTCGCAAGAGCGCCCTTATACGGTGACGGGCAGCTACTGCTTTCGGGGCGAGAAGATTCGGCGCAAGGTTTGCTCCCAGAATGCCCAAGTTCTCGTTAAAGGTCGTGGATGGTCAGCCACGACCAAGACTGGCCTGCGATGCTGGCAACGTACCACAGATCCTCGAACGCTTCTTTATTCCACATGTTGTTTTGCCCATCCAAACCTCTGCCTGCAGCCATGGCTATCGTGCCTTGGACCCAATCCCACACAGGAAAAGTCTTGGGCGTTGCCCCGATGCCGTTCAAAACGTCGCTGCAATAACCCAGAGAAGCAGCGTTGATAGCTTGCAACGATGTCTTCATAAGGGCACTCGCCATTATCTTTCCGACAATATGAAACGTTTCGGGGTTGTTCAACTGCGCAATGCGGCCTGGCGGCGGGTCTATGATCGCAGCTTGACTAACCAGGCACCCGAGTTTCACGACTTGCGATTGGGTTGACGACGCTTTTAAAAGAAATCAAATGCGGTCCAATCACAAGGGCTAACATCACCTTCATTTCGTGCCTTGATTGCGGGGTTTGTTCGCACCGCTTACTTGCCAGCGGCCTCTCTTGCCGTCGGCGCCAGGCGGCTAGCCACAACTACGAATGTTGTAATTCTATCAAATTCTACTAGTCGGCTCGGTCTTATACGGCGGGCCCAGGAATTCAACCTGGCATCGCGCGGGTTGCTAACGTCTCCATTAAGTCTATTCGTCGGCTCTTCTTCGACGGACCCAGGAATACAACCTCCCGACCCGTGATATCGAGCTATCCCGACAACGCAGACAGCAGACTGTAATCACCGATTGTTTTCCTCGGCAGCCAAAATTGCCAAAATCGTTCACGGCCATTGATCATGACATGTGAGCACGGACTGGACCATTGCATGTGGCCTAGGTATCTTAGACAGATGGGCAGAATCTGCGGGGCAGTCAAGGCGAACCAGAAACATCGTGCATACGAGTATCGAGAGGCCTAAAACGTCATCTGAACCCCGGCGAATTTGTCCATTCTTCTCGCCAATGAAAAGTCAACGTCCAGTCATCGGCATTTCCAATTGTCAAATTGTTCATTATTGCTGGAAAGCGCACATACATCCCATCCCCAAGCACGCAAGCGGAAGACCGATACAATCGTCTCAACTCCCGATATGCTGGACACTCTTAGTTTGACTCCAGGCGAACAGTTGGGCCGCCCCCCTCCCTTCAACTTTCAACAGCCCAAATTGCTAGATCGCAGCACCGTTCACACATGAGATTTCAAGATTAAAGGCCAACGCCACCAACGCACAGCCCTTGGGCTATGGTCTAGCCAACCTGTAGCCGCGACAGCTGCGTTGCAGAGCCAACGTGGTACGTGGGTGCTTAACTTCACGTCAGTGCATATCGGCTTAGCTTACCATCGCTGGTGCGAAACGTCGTTGGATTTGTTTCAAACTATGAAGACATTGGCAAACCCCCGTTTGAGGCCATCGTTGGAATGGCATGAAGTTCGGCTTTGGGTTCCATTGGTGACGCTTCGAGAAGTGTTCATCTCTGGGATCTCTGGGATCTCTGGGGAAGCCTGCCGCATGCGTGCATCACGTCATTCATCACGATCTGCAGGGAGTTCCATGCTCAGGACTTCTGTCGGTCTTACTGTTCAACACGACCCATCTATGGAGAATCAACTTCTTCTGAAGGCCCAACCTAGTCTGTGGGTCCGGGGAGTATCACCAGTCGAGTTGATCGTTGTCTGGGACTGCCTAGACCCCAGGAAGCATTCATAGCCTGACGTGAACTTTTCACCCTCACGAACTAGAAGAAACCTCACCCTGGCAGCAGTCTTCCCGCCACCTAGCGGATGGTTTGCCCTATCGAGGCACCAACACATGGCAAGCGTGCACCTCGGTATCGGTCTGACATGAGGGTCATAACGGTCGACAGCCCTAGGTAGCTGCTCACAATCAGTCTGTGTTCGGCCAGCTTCAGCCTCTCACACGCCGCTACTCGGGTTTCTGTCACCCCGTTGTCACAGCGGGGGACGTGCGACCAACGCAGCTGAGTTTGTGTCAGGAAGACCATGCATCCCTGGAGCCGTCAAGCATCTCCCCCGGTTTCGATGTTTCGTTCAATAAACTCGGTTTAAAAGCAGGGAGTAAGCCCACACCAAGCCGCCCGTGATGTCGCTCTCCCGCTCCCGTTACCCATCGGGATCCCGTATACGCCCTGCGAATGCCGACCCAATCGAGAGCGAGAATATAGCCAAAGGACAAATTTGGGCCGAAGAAAAGAAGGATTCATTGATGCGCCGAAAGGATGGGAAAAGGTTCTAGACAATATCACGGGAAGACGAAGAACGGATGCAGGCAGTGTAAGAAGCGCCGTGTCAAGGTGAGGGTTACCCTTTTGTCAGTTGGTACTCCGGAGAACTTCAACTGCAAAGACGCTGTGTAGTCCGGAGCTTGTTCGCACATCTGGCGAAAACATGCCAACCTGCACGCGCACATCCTGGGTTTTTGGTTCCTCCGTTGGCCAGTCATGATGACCGGTAGACGAACAAGACATGGTCACACCGTCCTCAAGCCTCTCTACTCATCATAGCCAGATCACTTTCAACCAGGACGCTGACGCGACTTACAATATAGTGCGATTGTGTCGGCCCCGTCTGCGCCAACTGTCGCCGTCGACAGGAACACTGCAGCTATCTGGGCCTTCTCGCTGACGCCCTTAACCGTGAAAATGGCGGCGACAAATCTAGTGATACCCTTACCATGGTTCGGCGCGCCGCAACGGTTGCTGCCCACGCATCATCACGAGACGCCTTGAATGCCTCACTACCCGCCGAGAAGCTTCGCGCTGATGAGGCAGAGCTGAAGCATCACTTCCTCACCCAGGCATGGTTTACGTTCTCCCTGCAGACGGACCCCAGGAAATGCGATGTGTGGTCGCGTTGGGTGCCACAGTTGGCGTCGCGTAATGTGTTTATTCATCAGAGTATGCTTTCCATAGCAGCGCTTCACCTCTGCTACCTCGAGCCGCCGGAGACGAAGAGGTACTACTCGATGGCCTGCCAACATGCCATCCAAGCAAGCAACTACTTTAGGCTGGCTGTTTCGGAGGTCACCGAAGAGAACTGGCTGGCGACTTTCGTTTTCGCAATGTGCAACGGCATCTTCGGGTACTACCGTCCCTTCGCAGACGAGAAGGTCATGGGGCATGCCAACAACACCTTTGAGCCGGCCAAGGCTCTCAACGTCATGAGGGTAGCAGCAAAATTCTCGGATACGGTAACGCCGCACGTCTTCAAAAGCCCGATACGAGACAAACTGGCACAGGTGGACATCAGAGAATGGCGAGACAGCAGCGATGTACTCCTCAGACCTGCTCTGCATAAGATCGCACGCTTCGCCGAATTCTTGTCGTTAGGCCCAGACGCCACAGGCCTGCAAGCGGAAGATTCGAAGATACACCTCGGGGCCCTAGCGGCGCTCAAATCCTGGATCAGTTCTCTCCCCGGCCGCCCTCGGATATGGAAACACTTCATAATTTGGCCGTCTCTCGTTTCGGAACAGTATCTCGCTCTTCTCCGCTTCAAAGAACCCGTGGCTCTCATGATCTTCGTTCTCTGGTGCGAGGTAATGTTCCTCGCGCCGAGGCGGTGGTATCTCGTTGCGTGGTACGACCGCGGACACGGCGGCGCGTTGAAGGAGCTGAGCCAACTGCCGGAAAGTCCTGCGCAGAGATTCTGGGAGGCGATGGTGGCTGATTCGTCTAATGACGGGTTGTCGGACGCCACGGGCTCGGATACCGAGGGCAGCGTTGGGGGCCCGGCGACGCCTTCGGACGTGAAAAGTGAGGAGGGTGGGAGGCGAGGAGGCGTATTGTTGCTGAGTACTGGAGAGGAGTACGGGCATGGAAAGGGGTTTTCTGCGAATTGCGGTGAGTTTGCAGTGATCAAGGGGGGATGATGGGCAACCTGTCAGATCGAAAGTGGAACCACGAAATCGACAAGCTGGTGATCCTCGGAGCGGACCATCTACACTTCCTTACGACTGTCACGATATATCGACTTGGGAAGGAGGCGACGGTAATTTTGGCCTTGGCGGAGGCAGCCAAACATCACATGGGACGATTCAGATCTGGCAGAGAGGCGTAACCTCACCGAAGTATATGATCCCGGGGCACGCATAGCCGAAAATAGGTTTAATGATGTGTTGACGCCAAAATGGTTCTCTTTGCGAGTTCGATACCATGGTAATCTGATTTTGTACAATTTCTGATTTCGCAACTCAAATGACATACGGTTGGAGCGAGAGAGCATTCAAGTAGCCCTTGGTCAAGACTTCAAGTCTTCAACTCAGAGTGGTTGGCTTAATGCCAGCTGCTAGGGGCTCCGTTACTCATAATCTCACCACCGGCGTTTCCCCCATCAACAAGAAATAGGATAGGACGTGGACAATCCCTTTCTGCAGTTCGTTCTTCACATCTGTCTAATGGCGTCCTCGCCAGTGATGTTAGCCCACGATACTGTGTGTCGGAACCCAGCCTCCGACCCGGTGCTCCCACACTGGGCGTGACTGGACTCCTGGAGCAAAGTCATCAAGCAGATTGCACTCGAAGGCAGCCAGCCCATAATTAAATCCATCGTGGCCGTCTTGCTATCTAGTCGTTGAATACTTCAATCCCGCGCACATCATGTGACAACAAGGCATCGTTCGATCGACTGCAACTCAACTCACGGCATATTGCCCACCACTCAAACGCCCAGCATTCTTCCGTATAATTACCCGAGGCACTTTTATGTGATTCGTTTATGCCGGAAAACTTGGCTTGGCGCGGGCATGTGGTCATCCATGACACACACGCACATGCGCGAATTTTGTAACTGCAGAAGACGAACCCAATTTCTCTAAACAGGTAACCAAACGCCGCGAATGCCGTGTCCCGCCGCGGTCGTGCCGGCCTCGGCGGCGAAAAGACGTCTTGGCCGAGAGAGGACGATTGCTCCCGGAAAAAGGAAGCTCGGCTAGCTATATCCCATTGGAATTTTCTGACCGGACAAATACAATTGTCACCATATTCGAAATTATTTGGTATTTTTTGAAGGGGGAAGGGGGGGGGGGGGGTTTCTGCGCAGAGGAGGAACCCCTCCGGAGCGATCCCGGCCGCGCATGTGGTGCGGGTGACATCGGCTTTCGGGAGGAGCTTCCGCTGCGCGGTCACCGTGGGCGCGCCGCTGAACGGTGGTTGGGTCGGTGGGAGAGGATCGAAGAAACCCCCACCCATACACTTACTTGGCTTAGGGGCGAAGACTGAACACGGGTGGCGAAAGGCACTAGAAAGTGTTTTGTGTCGTCAAGTTTGGACTTGGGGTTGCATGACGAGATGGCCGATCGCGCTCTAATTGGCAGCGAGATGCGGACGTTGACAGGAGGATGATGTACTGCGTATGCCCTTACCCCGCAAGAGATAGTGGAAGGTTTCGATGGTCTGTCTTATCAAGCGGATATTTAAACAGACAATGTCCGCCTTGCTGACCGTTGTGCGTTGCCGGATAATCACTCACCTCTCTCACACTCTCCCAACAGCAAACACACAAGTAGTATGACCAATCCCGTGATGCGGATGAGTCCAGGCTGACACACTCACAGACAAGGCTTCACTCAGGCAAAACATTTAAGAGTATGTGACTCTTCTTGGATACGCATGAGCCGGTGCCCAATCTCGCAGGCGTCGCTGCCATCCCATGGTGTCCAGCGGCCGATGCGAGGTTGGGCTGAGATTATACGGCCTTGAACTTGATCTGGGTAATACCAGCGAAAGGATCATGCACCCTAACGTAAGCAGAATAAGGTATACACCGCACCATTTCGATCAATTCCACAATGGCCCCTCCCACCGCAGTCTCTCCCGTGCGTGACTTCGCCGTCACCTACTCCACCGGCAAAGCCAAGCCCGCCGCTGCCGCCACCCCGTCCACCGCAAAGGTCGAAGACATGTTCGGCAGGTGGGACGACTTCACCTTCGCGCCCATCCGCGAGAGCCAGGTCTCGCGCGCCATGACGCGCCGCTACTTCGCCGACCTCGACACCTACGCCGAGTCCGACGTCGTCATCGTCGGCGCCGGCTCCTGCGGCCTGTCCACGGCCTACGTCCTCGCCAAGCAGCGCCCGGACCTCAAGATCGCCATCGTCGAGGCCGGCGTCTCGCCCGGCGGCGGCGCGTGGCTCGGCGGCCAGCTCTTCAGCGCCATGGTCATGCGCAAGCCGGCCGACGTCTTCCTGCGCGAGATCGGGGTCGCGTACGAGGACGAGGGCGACTTCGTGGTCGTCAAGCACGCCGCGCTGTTCACGAGCACGGTGCTGAGCAAGGTCCTCCAGTTCCCCAACGTGAAGCTCTTCAACGCGACCGCCGTCGAGGACCTGATCACCCGCAAGACCGAGGACGGGCAGGTGAGGGTCGCGGGCGTCGTCACCAACTGGACCCTGGTGAGCATGCATCACGACGACCAGTCCTGCATGGACCCGAACACCATCAACGCGCCGCTCGTCATCTCGACGACGGGACACGACGGGCCGTTTGGCGCCTTTTCTGTCAAGAGGCTCGTGAGCATGAAGCAGATTGAGCAGCTCGGCGGGATGAGGGGGCTGGACATGAAGGCTGCGGAGGACGCCATCGTCAAGGGAACCCGGGAGATCGTCCCTGGTTTGATTGTCGGTGGTATGGAGCTCTCCGAGGTCGACGGGGCTAACAGGATGGGTGAGTTTTTATGTAATCGTTCAACTGCGAGAGGAGCGTTCATTGACTGTGCGACGTAGGACCTACGTTCGGCGCTATGGCTCTATCCGGAGTCAAGGCTGCCGAGGAGGCTCTGAGCGTCATCGACGCCCGCAAGAAGGAGAATGACCTCTGAGAAGGTTCCTTCGACTGGGATGAAAATAACCTGACACTCATTAAGCTGCTGATTTTCGGCTCCCTCCTTTTAAAAAGTTTTTTTGCGGAAAGGTAGGTTTGGCACACAAGATTGGATATCGAGTGGGAATATTTGAATAAATAGGTCAGGCTAGCTAAGACCAACTCGAACACGTTCTTTATAGATGGTGAACCACACCTAAAGACCTAGTATCGTGACGTACTGAGGCACAGAGTGCTGACGTTGCATGTGACGTTGACTAAACGAAAAACCCACCGTATCTAGTCGGAGGATCAAAATCTCGTGATTTGGGCCCTCCACTTCCTGCGACGGGGCCATCTATGAGCGCAAACAAGAGTTTATGGTGCAATAAAAAAAGGCAGGGCTTTCGGGCTCGCGATCTGCTTGGTCAGTTCAGTGACTTCCGGGTGACTGAATCGTTTTGGTCGAGTCAAGATGCGGAGGGGGTTCGTCCGATTGCTAAAAATGAGGAGCCTAACTCCCACGTGGGTGTTAATGCACTACTAGTATTCGCCACATGCTTTTGATACTTGCCAAAGTGCAATCAGAGCATCTTTCTTTTTTCTCGTGGGGAGAATTGAATATTACAAGTGAGTAAATACTTTACGGTAACCTGTGATTCCCCCGAATCAGAAGGGGCAAGGATGGTGATTGGCCACTCGTCGCGGACTGAACTCCTACCCCCCGCAGCATCGAGGCCCCCCCCGGCCCTTCGAATTGACTTTTGAGAAATCGGGACTTTCTCCTCAGATCGACATTTATTGAGGCTCGCGACTCGGGACTCGGTTATTCTCTGCCGTGACACCTTGAGTTCGGTGATGGTGAGCGGAAGTCGGCGTCATGAGGCTTCTAGACATGTCTCTTTTAGGGAATGGATAAGCACTCCAAAAAGGGAATAAGCTCGTTATCGGCGCCAAGTCGTCGGAGCTAAGATGAACCTTCTCGGCATGGACTGAGACGGACGCCCCTGACAGTGGATCCATCCTCGAGAGGGCAAGGAACTCATAGACGTCATCACCCATCGGGCAGTTGTTCTCGATGGGTGATGAGCAGCAAGCAGAGGGACGAGGTCTGGCTAGGTGGCGGCGGTCTGTTTTGGCTGAGTAGCCTGCAGTGTGGGCGCGACTCGCAGGCGACTGGGCATGAGAACATTCACGCGTCATCGCGAGGGTCTTGGGGGGACATATTTAAAGAGAAAGAAAGCGTGCAATTCCAAGTGATTACTATGAAGCATTGATGCAGCGTTTGCTATACCAAAAAAAAAAAAACTACCTTTTGACCATCACAAACTTGAAACCAACCAAAATGAGCTATCCCGAAAAGTTCCAGGGGTTCTGCACCCACGGCCCGAAGACGTGGAACAAGTTCACCAAGGAGACCCTGACACCGAAACCGTTTGGAGATCACGACATTGACGTGCAGATCGAATGCTGCGGTGTCTGCGGATCAGATGTCCACACTGTCACCGGCGGATGGGGTGAGTACGAGGGACCCCTGTGCGTCGGCCATGAGGTAAGTCTTCTTCTTTCTTTGAGATGTCTCGAGAGGGTGTGCAAGATCTAAAGGCCATCAAGGTTGTTGGAAAGGCGATCGCCGTCGGGAACAACGTCAAGGACATCAAGGTTGGAGACAGGGTTGGCGTGGGAGCCCAGGTCTGGGCGTGCTTGAAATGCGAGCAGTGCAAAAGCCAGAACGAGAACTATTGCCCTCACTTGGTCGGTAAGCAGAACAAAAAAAGGTCTCTACCTCTCTCTGCCTCGTCAAAACTTAACAATTCGTGATAGACACGTACAACGCGACATACGAGGACGGCAGCCAAGCCCACGGCGGCTTCGCTAGCCACATCCGCGCCCACGAGTACTTCACCTTCAAGATCCCGGAGAAGCTGAAATCGGAGGATGCGGCGCCGCTCCTGTGTGCCGGCCTGACCACTTACTCGCCCCTCGTCCGGGGCGGCGTGGGGCCGGGCAGCTCCGTCGCCATTGTCGGAATCGGTGGCCTCGGACATCTCGGAGTCCAGTGGGCCAAGGCGCTCGGGGCCGACGTGTACGCCGTAACCCACTCTCCCGACGACAAGGCGGAGGACTGCAAGAAGTTGGGCGCCAAGGACGTCATCGACTCTACGAAGAAGGATTGGGCCAAGCCGTGGGCGTTCAAGTTCGACTTCATGCTCAACTGCTCCGACATGACGCACGAGTTCGACCTGCAGACGTACCTGTCGACGTTGAGGGTCGGCGGGCACTTTCACATGGTCGGCCTGCCGGACAAGCCGCTTCCCCAATTCCCCGCCGGCCTGTTCGCGAGCAACTCGGCCAAGATGTCGGGTAGCCACATCGGAAACCACCAGGAGATGGATGGTCTGCTGAAACTCGCGGCCGAGAAGGGAATCAAGCCGTGGGTTGAGACGATTGACATTTCCGAGGACGGTTGTAAAGAGGCCGTTGAGAGGGTCAAGGAAAACAAGGTCCACTACCGCTTCACGTTGGTTGGCCACCAAAAGGTCTTTGGTACTGCATAAGCGATCTGCTGCCATGCATCTTGGCTTACATTCCCTATCTTATGTCCAATACAAATTGTTGGTGACTCAGCTTATGACTTCACGCACCCCGGTTCCAGGACTGTGACTATTCCCCCACATCGCCCGTACTCAGTCCAGTACCAGACTTGCAGCATACTGCTCCAGAATGATAAGTGGTTCTATCGGACTCTTTCTCACCATAATGAATCCTGTGTCAGACGCTAGCGGCCCAGGGAGTATTTCACCCCTGTGGCGGTCTGTGGATTTACTGAATTGGTGACTCAGTGTGGTCCAAAAGCGGATGCGGTCAGCCGGTTTGATGCAAGTCTGCACCCAAAACTCTCCAAGCCGCGGCATCATTTTGTGAACGATTATCGTGTCTCGGGCAATTAAATCTCAGCTCCTGATCAACCAATCCAGTTCTCCCTACCTTGGCCCTCGGCGGCATAAGTAACGAGCTAAATTAAACTTCAGCATGAAAACAACATTCTCCCGCCACATTCCCTTCTTTTCCACTCTCTTGGCCTGAGCTTCACTCCCACCACATCATCCTTCAACATGGCAGGCGAAATCCACGTCGTCTCCAAGAGGGATCTCACCAAGCATGAGTCCATTTCGGTCGATTTACCCCATGCGAAGCTAGCCCACTCATCCATCCGAGCTCGTTCGTCGCTCATCGGGATCACATCCAACAACCTTTCCTACGCAAAGCTGGGAGATCTTTTGCAGTGGTGGTCCACCTGGCCCGTTCCTTCCGATGCCCCGGCTCCGTACAACGACCGGGATCAGTGGGGTATCGTCCCGGCGTGGGGTTTCGGCAGGGTCCTCGAGTCGAACATTGACGCAATTCCCGATGGTAGTCTCCTCTACGGCTTTTGGCCTACTTCGACACACCCAGTTGACCTGAAGCTCGAATCCCACAACCCAACAGGCCATTTCCGCGAAGTCAGCGAGCACAGGCAGGGGCTTGGCAGTATCTACAACCGGTACAATCTCGTCGACGAGACGGCGGAATCCGAGGACTTTAGGGCCACTTTCGCCAACGCTTATCCCATCTGGAATGCCGGATACGTGCTCAACCGCTTCAGCTTCCCCACGGGATTCGAACCGGGACACCCGTTCGGACAGCACGGCGGGGAGTGGACCGCCAAGGACGGGGACCTGAGCTCCGCCGTCTTGGTCAATCTTTCCGCGTCAAGCAGGACGGGCAAGAGCATCACCTGGAACTTTGCCCGCAACCGCAAGCCCAACGTCAATGGTCCGCTTGCGCTCCTGAACGCCACGTCTTCGCCGCGGGCCCTGGAGCCTGCACCCAAAGCCGCGTTCGATATCAAGAGCGTCAGCTACGACGGCTTGGCTGCTCAAGAGACGGTTGCGTGGATCGAAAAGTTCAAGCCGAAGCGCGTCGTGGTGTTCGACAACGGTGGACCCGCGGCTACCACGGAACGCTTCCGCGAGGCGCTCGCTGGTGCGCTTCCGGCGTCCACGCCGCTCACCATGATCTTGATTGGAGGCGAACCAAAGATGCAGACGCCCGAAGAGTTTGCAGCTGTGATGGGGATGCGGTCGAAGTGGGATGCTACCGTCCAGCTCAATACGACATTTGTCATCGACTACGGACTTACGACGGAAGGCGCGGAGGCATACTTCCGCGAGAACGAGAAGGCTTTTGCGAGGGCCGTCGACGAGAAGTACCTAGGGGATTTGAGTTTGAAATGGGGCAGCGGAGTCTCCGGCTCTGCGGGAGTTGAGAAAGCGTGGGATGGTATTATCAAGGGGACGCTGACGCCAAGCAAAGCTTGGGTTTACCGGCTGGATAGATAGGCGGGAATGGATGGACAAAAAAACGTGGTGATGTCCGCATGCCCACTGACTGACAGTAGAAAGTGCATATCGGGATATTTGTCAATAATATTGAATAAGTAATACAATATGATGGCCGGCTATATCACAAGAATCCTCCCGAATAAAAAATTGAGCCGATGCGGCGTAAGATATGAGTACAGAACATAAAATGCGTAGAAACTCCGCTAGCCATCCATCAACTCCGACCAGGAGATATTTTCCGCATTCTGTCTGCTCTTTCCTGCAATTACACAGCCATCTCTGCTCTTATACGCAAACACTCTAGTCAGCCTGCTGGTTGGGAGCGAGTTTCAGACGAACGTTTCAGATGAACCCTCAACCGCCGGCGCTTAGCAGCTCGTCCCGACAGTCAGGTCCAGCCCGGAAATACCGCAATCCATTAAGACTGATTGTCGACCAAAGGTCTAGCTTCATGAATATCATATTCCCATGCTCGAGTCTCATCAGGTACAGCTGAGCGGTGGTTTACGCAAGCCCCGGCTCTAGTCTCACCTTCTAGTGTGGGTTGACAGCAACTCTAAAAGTTCGACGACGACTTTTCTGACAACTCGCCCCTTGTCTACAACGATAGGATCTTTAGTTGGAAGTTTTCGGCCTCGGTAACGTGAAGGTGTCGTTTGTGTGGCTCATCTAACCGAATTTACAAGAATTGCCCGATCGACAGCCAAGATCTTGGTATAAATAAAGCGGGATGAACTTCCGCTGGTTGCTTGCTAAGTCAGATTGTCTTGGCCATCTATCCAAGTTTTCTTTCTTACTACGAAGTCCGGAACTTCCAACATATTTTAGAGCATCGGCGCGTCTTAATCATTTTCATCACCCGGCACCGCAACCTTGGCGGCTGTTCCACCAGCGGTAGGGCATTCTAAGCCCGGCACAATATGACAAGAGGCAAAATGCTCACACCTGTCTTCAACAGCGTGACACCGCGGGGATGGAACTGTTTCCTCGACAAGCCAACTGCAGAAAGGCTGACGGTAGGTTTCACGTCACGTTCCGATTAGTAGCCCGCAAGACTAACCGACGCTTTCTTGTTATACAGAATTGTAGAACGACGACGACGACCCCCTTCCTCATGACTGCTGCAAGGGGCTCAAGTGCCAACTCGAGAATCCGGCTGGCATTGGCCCAACTAAGGCGTGCCGGTAGAACAAAGTGGCTGCTGGCACGGCCTGCCTTTGCAGATAAAAGTTTCATATATATATAATGTCGCATAAAGTTACATATTTCGTCGTTGCTATTTCAAAAACCCTGATTGTTTTGCATGGGGCCAAGTGAGTCGATGGCAAATACGCGGGGTTGCTGCTTCTGAGATCATGACATTGTCTTTCTCTCACTTACACGAACTGGGCTGTATCGTGGGCCCACAGATGAGAAACACTTACAACAAAGTTTCAAGTGTGATTTTTCTCCCATGTGCTGGGCAAAAAGATGTGCTGGTGACATTTCGCTCATCTAAGATGCGTTATTTCGCTCATCCAAGATACGTGACGATACAAACACCCAACTCTCAGGCTCTCCTGCACTCGTGATGCTGTTTGAATCCAGCAGATGGCAGCTTAAAATGTGACCGCGTCTTCAGAAATAGGTACCAAGTTCCCCTTCCCCTTGAACCTTTCCACAATGTCCGCTTGCTCGGACAACATGAGCCGGTCGCTCTGATGCCCGAACCTTGCAAGCACCCTCCACCGCGCGAGGTCACCGGGATTCCGCTTGTCACCGTGCGCCGCCTCGGGGTTTTCCCAATGCCCCCGGGAAAAAGAAATGAGAGTCGAGACCTTTTGGTTCGGGATGTCATACACCAGCGAGCAGACAGTCCCCGTTTCTTCGAGCCAGTTGACCTGCCACAGCTCGCCGGGGCGGATGCACTGATACGTCGCGGCCTGGTAGTTTATGCGACCCGCCATGGGCCCGCCGTGGATGGCGTAGACGATCCGGTCCTCGGAGAAGAACCACATTTCGTAGCGCCACTTCTCCGGGTTGCCCTGCTCGTCTTCGGCGTTATAGTCGTAAACGAGGTGCACATCGCGGATGTCCTTGTCAAAAGTCGAGTCCAGCGGCGTGTTTGTCTGGAAGCGGGGCAGCGGCTTCGCTGGAGCTCTGTTCGAGAGGAACATGACTCGTGCTCAGATGCTGCCGGATCGTGTGAGTAGCGTCTGCAAGTATGACGACGTGTTCTTGAAATAGCTCGAGGGATGATGAGCGGTGTTTGAAGTCTTTGAATTTGAATCCTTTGAGGATGTGGGTTAGCCGCGGTTGATCGGACAAGTGAGAAAGTGCCTGTTTTATCAACCGGATGTCCGTGGAGAAGGAAGGTTGGCAGGTTGGGTGGGTGGTGTGCCGGCCGGAAGTGGTCTGTTGAAGCGGGTCTGTGTGGTGACATGCTCCAGGTCGATTATCTAGAGACCATTACATCATATGCCGAACCTTCCGGTTTTGCCGCATTCCGTGGACTTGAAAACTTGCAGAGTCTTTGATCTTTGGTGTTCGACGGTAGTGCACATGTTCGCATGCCTGTCTTGATACCTTCTTACACGTCAACTATGAGGATGCAATAAGCCAATTCTTTCAACCAACCGCCATGTCTGAGAGTTGCGGAAGTCGCGGTGGAGGATACAGTTGATGGTGTAGGGGATATAGTTGATTTTGATTGGCTTAATGCTTACCTGCATGAGGTGTAAGAAGGCTTAGGAGCGGCTCTCAGATTTTGAGCTGCAGGAAGTGAGCAACGTTTTCCCTACCAGTTGTGATAACCGCATTCGCACGAACTCTGCGCACGGGTTTAGACCATATTAACCATATCACAGCTTTTACATGTTGAAATATCTCACTTGGTGCAAATATCATGCGGCGGCAAAAGTCTGGGAGACCATCAGAACGTCCCATGGATCAATCGTGACAGAAACTTGGGCTGCGCTAAGGAGTTCAGCTATCAACCTAAGTCCGCTAGCTGCAGGCCAAGGTACCTAGCTTAACGCGGCTGACAAGCAGATATGGAGAAACTGTTTCACCAGTTCAGTCTAAGAACGCCCCCAGAGGAAGGCCTCTGGCGTTGCTGCGAACGACAATCACTTTGCCGTTGAGACTCCACGATCATCCAGCCATCCAGCCCGAAGGAGCCCAAGAAGCTGATTGTGAGGCTTGCAGTATCGACGAGGAGCATGAATTGCGTCTTCCACTAGGATGCTGAAGATAGGCAGGTGAGTTGTCCGTTGCGAGACCTCGTGGGCTAGTGTCTCCAATAAGACGCCCACGTCTGTGCAAGAACTTGGCAAAGCAGAATCGAAATCATCGTGAGTCTTTTTCACGGCTAAATAAACCGAAAGATTTCCAAATTAGACTTTACATCGAAATCATGGAGTGCCAGGGATCGAATCAAGTAAGAGGCGGCTTAGCATCATGCTCATTTGGTCCATGGCTGACTGATCGCCGCGTCGAGCTACAGAAAGGGACCGGAATTTCGTGTGTCTTGGACATCCATCCCCCCATCATGGATGTGCTCCGCGCGGGGCATCCGTACCGAAAGCGGCCAGGTTGGTTTTTGGCCGTTGTCGGAATGCGATTGCCCTTAATGATCATTCTTCGGAGCCGAGAAGCGAATCAGGGCAGAACTCCATGCAGGGCAAACATCTCAGTCGCATTTATCTACGGCTTTAAATCATCAGACTTGACCATTAAACAGCAAGAAGATGTAATTTGTAACATTAACTTCAAGAGAAATCATGTGCAGATCCGACAAAGGTTTCCTTTGCTGATATCACTAATCTGTCTCCTTGCCTCGCAAGTGGTACCCGAACCCCATCAACAACTACTTAATTACTAGAAGATTGCCAGTTCCGTCCTCCATCAGGTTGCTGGAACCCTGTCTTAACGGAGTATGCGAAATATCCACCACGGCATTCGCAACCCTCGTTATTGTGAGCCGGCGCTACCGCAGCTTTGCAAGGGAGACTGCCACCCGCGAGATGCCTCCTTTTGGTATCTCTGTGGCTAGCTCTTGGTACTTGGTAACCTTTATGTCCGAAAGAAGCGGGGTCTTTTCCACGCCGAATGATGAATGAAAATTTAGCAGTAGTTACTGACTACTGTGACGATTTTAAGCAAAATCTTGAACTGGAAGCTTCTGTGGCTAGCTCATCCCGCAACCAGTTATTCAGATACAGACATGACGCCGTAGAGCCGAGACTTAACGCCATGCATGGCTCGCGCCGTTTGTCCTAGCATGCTGCTGAAGCTGAGCGTGTTTTAGAAAAATGTGAGACAGACTGAACTGAGCGATCTTCCGCTGCCATGGAGCAGTACGAGATGTGCGCAGGCAGTAAGCCGCCGGTAACACCGTAACATGAATTACGCGACTGATCATTTAGACGAAAAGGTGGCCAAGAAGCGTCATGTCTGAGATCTTAGAGATGGCTGAAATCTTGTCTCCTCTACCTTTCGTTGACACCGAGAAGAGCTCGTTTTTGGCATTCGAGGCAGCTGTTTTTGCAATACAACGTTGTAACTTTGTCAAAGGAGCAAGATCCCGTGACTTCCGTGCCATCTTACATCCACAACGCAAAAGGCAGGACCTGAAATTGATTCAGAGTGCATATCCCACGGCTCTACTGGCCTACAAATACAGACGCCAATTCCCTGATGATTGTCAATAGTCTCTGGCTCTCCAACCCCTTGCTTTTGATCGCCACCAATATCTCCCTCCAATAAAAAGAAATCAAAATCCAGTTTACTAGCTACTAGCTTCGACAAAATGGCAACAACAGAGTCTCACTCTAACAACGGGCTTTTCATGCCCAAGGATTTCCACGTCCAGTCTGCCGGCGGTTTCCTTGACGGGGAGCTGTCGACTTCACCGGAGAACTCTAGTCACACCCTTGAGATGGGACGGACTAGACGCATGCCAGTGCCACACTCCAGCGGAATCCTCTCCCGCGATGGCAGTCCTACTGGCTCAATGCGCTCGTACGGAAATGGTCGCAGCCACAGCCACAGCTCTCGCTGCATCATCAGCCGCAATCGGACAGCCTCGTGGGGAACGAGCTACCAGCGCCAACACAGCTCCGAGATTTCCAGGGAGCTCACAGCTCAGGCCGAGGGCGAGTTCTTCGCGCTGACCGAGCTCATGGCCAGCATGTCTCGACGCAGCGCGTTCCCTGAGAGGGGTCTGGAACAAGATCATCTCTGAGCGCGAGTCTTGCTACTCCGAGATGGATAGAATGCAGGAACGCCTGGAGGAGTATTCCGAGATCATCGAGCTCAAGGAGAAGGAGCATAACCACAACCACCACGACCACGAGGAGCGCAAGCAGGAGATCGTCAAGATCCGCCTCCAGCTCAAAGCTGCTGCCAACAGCCAGACTGAGTTTAAGACGAAGCTCGCTGAGCGAGACGCTGAGTGTCGCCACCTCGTTCACGAGATCGCTCAGATTAAGGACCACCTCAGCCACGTCAGGAGGGAGCATGAGGAGACGAAGAAGACGTCAGAGACTTACTGACACAGTTTGACGACCACCAAGACTGCCAGAGCAGAGCTTGAAGACAAGTACGGAAAGCTTCGTATAGATCGTGATGGTCTTGACCTGAAGTTCACCGAGCTTCACTCCCTTTATGATGACCTCAGCATCAAGTTTGACACCCACCACAAGTAGCTCGTCCACGCTAAGCAGGTCAACTCCGTTCTCAATAAGGAGAAGCACGAGTGGCTTCACAGAGAAGGCGAGATGGACGAGAGACTACGCAAGTACGATCACAAATATGAGGAGCTCAAGCGGAGGTGCAAGGAGCTCGAAGAGCGCCTCGAGAAGAAGAACCTCGAGTTTAAGGAGCTACAGGAATCAATCCCCAAGTTTGAGCAGCGAGTCGCTAAGGTCAAGCATGAGAAAACCGAGCTTGAGCAGCACATCGAAAAGTTGAACCGCGACATTTCGAAAGAGCACGGCCGTTAGGAGGAGGCTGAGGACCGCAGCAGCAAGTGGAAGCTCAAGTGGGAGCACTCGGAGCGCGAGACGGTGAGATTGCCTCTCATAAGGAAGATATCACTCGCATCGAAATCAATCAGACCGAATTGCGCGAGACGTTCTCCAAGAAGACTGAAGAGCTCCCTTTGCTTTACGTTGAACGGAAACGTTTGGAAGAGGAGAGCGGACGTCACTCCAGTCGCGCTGACGAGACCCATCGTCAGCTCATTTTCATTCAGGACACTCTAGCCCACACCGAGTCCACCCTCGTGAAGACCCATGAGAAGCTCCATTCCAAGACTGAGCGCATAGAACGCCTTGAGCCGGACTACACCACCGCAAAGACCCGAGCCAAGGACCTCGAGATTGAGGTTCAGAGCCAAAAGTCTCTCATGGCTGCCCTCAAGCTTGAGGTTGAAACCCTTACAACCGAGTGCGGTTCGCTTTGCGGATAAGCAAGGAACTCGTGTACGGATCCGTGTATACAGCGTACCGCCGTCCTAGATGGAAAACTATGGTTAAAATTTCCGTCGTCGCTAAATCTCACGTAGGCGTGATAGTATTCATCGTCGAAGTCGCCGCTGATTATCCTGCTCGTTTCAATCTTGCCGTCGCTAGGGTTCATGGCAGCAGTTGCATCAGCGGATTCGTAACGGCGTGGTTGATCGTCTCCGTATATAGTAGAGACCTCCAACAGACCCATACATCTCTGGTATACTAGTCTGCGGGCTCTTTCTAGCCTCTGGTATCGGGTTCCTTCTTCCATCGAGCGGATCAGTAATCTGATTGCAAAGTCTGCGTCTCGTTCGTAGTCGTCGAGAAACGAGTAGAACATCAGGAGAAGCTCAAAGAGGGGCGGCCAGTACCACCAATCATGTGCGCGTCGGTCGGAGTGAGCACAATGCAAGACCGCCAAAAGCGTTCGCATCGCTCTCATTCTGTCAAGCCGATTGGTATGGCCGCCGCCTCTCATAGAGTCAAAGATGGATTGAAAGAGGGCCTCAAGCTCGCTGGGCAGAGCGTCAACTCTTTCCTCAAGGTCGGCTAGGTCTTCGCCCGATAGAAGGCCCCATTTCAGCCCACGTAGTGTCACTTTCACCCACAGAAACACACCTTCGGCCTTTTCTGTAATCTTTTCAACCAATTCACGGGCGTCTTTGCCCTGAAAAGATGGCGTTTGGAAATTCTCATTGTCTGAAAGCTACGTCTCAATGTCTCGGTGGTTTATGTCTTGCATTCTGATTCTTGGGAAGCAAGATAGACGCTGCGTGAAGATTTCCCATTCTCTGCAGGAAACGCAGAGTTTAAAGTCTTCGCCATATTGATAAGCCCATTTGAGGAGTAAATTAACCATCTCGCTGTGGTCACCATCAAATTAGTCGAGGCCGTCTATGAAAAAGACCACTTTCCGCGAAGATAGAAAGTCGTTGCGGCTCAGCAGGATATCGAGGGCTTTTTTGACATCTCGCATATGGATATTGACTAGTCGTTCCTCGAACGCGTCTTTCCATTGTTGGGGGAATAAGGCCTCAATGAGACTTGGCACTTGTTCCAAGATTGAGAAAAGCAAAGCGCGTCGCAGTCTATCTAGGGACTTTTTGTCATAAGCGTATGGTGCAGAGTGAGGAAGTCAGCATAGTTAGGTATAACCAAGGTTAAATATTCTTCTCTAGCCCCCTAGAACCTAAGGGTGGGGGCTAGAGCTTATTTAGAGAGCCCCTAGTGGGCACCTAGTGCCTCTCTGTTATCGGAGGTATCTATCGGACTACCCCAACTAGCCCGCTAAGCCTCCTTACAGAGCCTCAATTCCTTGTTCCAACCGCAACCTCATCCTGGCTCGTGACTTTTGCACTTCAGAACCTAACCTCCAAAAGAAGAAGTTTGTTTTCAACAGTGACTTGTCCCCTTCCCAGACGTTGAGATACTCCTGTGCTTTGGGGCTTTGGCAAAGATGCTTCATCAGAGTCGACTTTCCAGCTCCTGGTTTCCCAACAATGTGGAAGATACCATGGCCACGGGCAAGCCATTCCACGATGCTATCTCGCACGCGGGATTCATCTCGTGTTTCCTCTTCATGTGCTGACTCTGCGTCGAGAATCCAAACGAGGTTGCTCTCGTGAGCTTCGTCGACTTCTTCGAATCTGTCAGTCATCTTGTCGACTTTCAATTGCTTCAAAACCCTGTATTGAGCCCTACGATCCACGGCGGTTCTGGATTGGTCGACTATGAGCAAATCGGGAACTCCGTGCCAGGAATCCATTTTGGCCTCAATCGCCCGGGTGAGAGTTGCCTTAGGTGCTGTAATTCGACCAGGTGCAAGTGTGCTTGACCACTTACTTGTTCGAGATTTATGCTGAGATAGCGCCTAAGCCAGGTGTTTAGCTTCGAGTACATCTACATGAGGAGAAAACTCTTACCGGTTCACTTCTTCTATCTGGATTGCAATCCGTTCCCGACAGTCATCCAATTTCTCCACTAAACTTTCCTTCTTTTGTTTGCTCGGCATATTCTGCGCTGACTTCCTCAATATCTGTCGTTTCTTCGTGGACTTTAGGCCGCTGAGAAGGGAAAGTAGCTGGACCGTGACTCCGTGAGGTCCTTGTACTCATCCACGAGATCCAGCAATTTAGCCCCATGGGTGCTCTTGACTGATCCTGTACCGCTCAGGTGAACATCTCCGATACGTTCGTCAAGTAACTTGATCCGACGTTCTAGATCCACGTTTCCCTTTGTCGCAGCACTACCTGGCCTTTTAGTCTCCCGAGCGATGGCGACGTTCTCGGCAGCGAAGTTGACGAAGGTGATGATAGCGCTGACCAGACCGATGATCTCCACCAGCGTCATGGTTCTTCTTGTGTGGGATAACGGCTGATTCTGAAGGGACGTTTCGCGGGCTTGCCAAATACTGCCAAGCTGGAGCTTTTCGGGAAGTCAAACTTGCGCCTTGCAATTACAGCGGTCCTGTAACATCAACCAAGCCTCCACTACACTGTTGCGGTGGCCTCAAAACTACTAGAATGGCGAGATATGTTGCGTCCGTATGAGAAGGAAGAAAGATGACGGAGGCTGATTTCGTCGATCACCGTATTCTCGCTTTATCGCAGCGGGGTTGGTCCGATCATATGCTGCATGAGGCGGCGCAGTCGATGCAGGTGGTCAACAGGTTGATGCTGCGATGCCCGCCAATAACAGCTCAATTAGCCCGCATGATGAGCTGACTATCTCGGATCTAATTCGAAACGCTTGCTGGCCACCAATCGCAGTTTTCTAGACATCTAACTATCTTCATTCATGAGAATTATCAGGTATTGTGACCTATCGAGAACTACGAGACGCCTTCCTCGCAGCACCATTCATGCATTCGTTCTGTCGGACCAGGCCATGTGTATATGTAAGGTGTGATTAGATTACAGGAGCAAAGCCAACAGCAAAAGAAAGGCCCCAACCAAGGGTCTGGCATCATGTAGCTCGTTCTGAGACAGGCAACCACGAGCGAGTTGATTCAACTTACTTCTCATGCACCACCACTAGATTCAATGCCCTGGAACGCCAGACATGTCGAATGTACGTCCGGATTCTTCGATCTCATTGCGATAATCCGTATACGCAGTCGCCATGGAACAGAAACGGATCATTGATGGATCCCATCGATAGAGGGAGCGTGCACAAAGGGGCTGGTTGCATCAGTACGCGAGGCATGGACGGGTGTGACAGTGACGGCAAAGCCGCATGTTTGTTACCTTGTCATGTAGTACAACAGGTTTTCCGAACTCTCCAGCGTATAGATTGCGAATTGTCCAGATGGTCTAGCGATCTTGAGACGTTTGCTTGAAAAATCGACAACTCACCATACGCCTCACTCTGAAGCTCTCGGAATTTTCGTCCAAGTGCAGGACGTCAAAACCAAATCGTTCATCAATCCTTATCAAAACTGCAAAAGAAACTTAAAAATCACCCTTGCCCCTTTCAAACAATTGACCCACAAGCTGCAAAGACAATCACTTTCAGCAACTCACTGACTACGGCGTCAAGTCCGCCGAGCATGAGCCAGGCCAACAAGTCTGTGCGCTTCGAAGCTCACCCTTCGATCATACATCATACACAAACAGATCATGTGGAGACTTCCGGCAAGTGCTTAGCTCTTCAAGTATTCAGCAGTTCATCAAACGACAAGCTGCCGGGACCATTACTGACTTGATCGCATGTCAACAGCTCCGCCGCGGCTCAGCGAGACTCCCATGCAGCAAGGATGGGACGAGCTGAAGTACAAACCCTTCGTTTTGCGGAGCAGCGCTCTGTTCATTGCAATCGCCTGCAACTTTGCGATCCTAGCAGCGCTCGCCATGATCCCGCAGATTCGCCCCGACGACTTCAACCACAGCGCGTACTACGGATTCAGCGTGTTACTCATCCTCGCGGGAACGGCGACGCTGGCTCACCTCGAATCATTGACGCTCAACCTTTCAAGGATCTCTCCGTTTATGCTCTGCGCCAGGGAGCAAGGAGCCAGTGCCGAAGACACGATTCTCCGGAGCTACTCTCCGCTGCCATGCGTACGGAGCGCATTGAAGACGGGGAATGGGCTGCTACTCTCCTCTCACGCCATGTATTGGCTTGGCTACATCATCATCATGCTCGACTCCGCCGTTTTCTATAAACATACCCACGACCCGAATACGTTCGCGTCACTTGGCGTCAATGCGATTGTCTGTCACATCCTCATCGTCGTGTATTGCATCATCCAGCTGTACCTGGCTTGTTTGATCTGGCTCCTGTGGAACAAGACCACGGGTCTGCGATGGGATCCTGCCACGATGGCGGATATTCTGGTTCTGTTTCGCCACTCTGACTTCCTGGACAGATTCGAAGGGTCATCGATCGCGACGCCAACCTCTATGCTCTGCCAGCTTGGAGACATGAATATTAGACTGTGTTACTGGCAGAGAGGTGACGGAGAGTATTGGCACGGATTTGGTTCTCGCAGCAAAGGCAAGGTCCCAGATTTCGCATCGGAAGAAACAACCGACTGACAGTAGTATGCCTAGGCAAGACAACCGAGACTGCGCCTGCGTTTTGTAATGGGAGCCCCGAGAAGCCGCCTACACTAGAGCTTCGTCATATACGCGAGGAGATCGCGAGCGAGATGCTGGATAGTCCAGATCGGCCTGTCGAGAGCGAAGCACGTGTGTCAAGTGTGAGCTGCCAAGTTGGTTCGTGTCCCGCATAAAGAGATCAACATACGACTTTTGCTAACGGCTCTTCAGAATCCATAACAAAAGGAGAGCTCTCTGGACTTGCATCGACGTGGTCTTACAACAAGCACACATCAACGTACTTACTAGCTTTTCTTCTCATGGGACTCTTCATCGCGGGGATCATCACTAATCGCCCAACTGACGAGAGCCAGATAGGCTGCTGGGAGCCCATTAGCATCAACCGCCCGTTGGCACACATCCTCATTGATGTCTTCCCTGTTGCGCTCGCTTTGGTCATGTCTGTCTCTCTGGACAAACTTTCTCTTTACGCAGCACACACGGAGCCACTTAGACGTATGTCTGATAAGACCGGCAAGTCCGACAAGTCAACGCCGAGAACCCTTCTTTTCGACCAAACTCGTTCTTTCAACCCCTTTAAGATTTACGACTTGCTTAAACACAAGCATCGAAACGTCGCAGAAATCACGCTCTGCGCTCTGCTCTACAAAGCACTTCCCGTTTTGGTAGCGTCCAGCGCTGTCGTCTACGACACCGCAGAGGCGGAGCGCAATCAGATGTGCTTGAACAGACCGCTTGCCATCGCATCCACCGTTGGGTTCGCGCTTTACATGTGTTTGGCCTTCCTTTGCAGGGTTCTGTACGACAACCGGACTCCAAGACCCTTTGCTGCCATCGGAGATGTTGTATCGTGGGCCACCACGAGCAAGGCCCTTAGACTAGGATCGAGTTCTGAAGTATCTGGGTGCCAGAAACCCTGGGCTGATCCCCTCAACTTGGCAGTCGATGGAGAGCAGAGCAAACGTTGGTGGATGCAAAAACGTCTCGAGATGAGAATGAGCCATGTTCATCTCGGTTTTGGCAAGGTTCCCGGCGGGGATCATTATGCGTTTGGTTTCACTGACGAGGAGCCCGAAGCTTTGCTACGGAAAAGAGCCAATACGGACTTGCTAGCAACGGTGATAGCAACGGATGGTGACTTCACACACGCTGAAGAGTCTTTGGGCCGTGAGAAGCTTGCTGTTGTAGTTGGCAATGGCGAACGAGGATACGAGAGGGTTCGCGGTTGGTTCAGGTCACCCGACGACCCATTGCAGGATGGCAAAGTGCTTTATGCCTGAAGGATCTATGAGGAGGAAAAATCTTCTGGGAGTTGGGGCCCGGTGTTGGTGGAAAATGGCAAGGGGAAAAGGTCACTCGATCTGGTTGTGAATTTGAGAAGCCCTGCAATGGTAAAGCCTTGTCTGTGGCCGTGAAGCCGGAAGGTGAGGTAGACGAGCCTCTGCGGGCCCTGAAACTTTGCCCTCGTGAAGTTGAAGAAGGCCGTCGGAGCCGCGACATGAGTGGGATGTCATAGCGAGTTGTATTGGACAATCAAACTGACAACATCGATTATTGCTGAAAGAAGTATCTTGACCACACTGCGATGTCCAAAGACGTGGCCATGAGCCAAGATATTATAAATCCTCGTCTCTCGAATCCTCTGCCACCAATTCTCCTGTCTTCAGAGCAGTAGTGATCAGGAGGACATCGCGATGCATCCAAAAACCACGAACACCAAACTCGCACCGAAGGCCCGCCCCCTCCACCCTCGGCGCCGAAACCGATCCACCCGCCGATCCCGACACAGATCCCCGGGTCCGGCCCGCACCCCCCATCCGCATCTCACGTCCAATACCCGACAGATCTACGATAATCGACGATCCAGTCACCACAGAAATCTCACAATCATCAAAGATATCCCGTCCCCAAAAATAACTTCTCTCCCCTCGTCTCCGCCAAAGCCCGCCACGAGCTGAAACCCAACATGCATCCCCCTCCTCCCCCTCTCCCCCCCCCCTCCTCACCTGCACCCTCCCGTCCAGCAGCAGCCGCCGCAGTTCCAGTCCCGGTCCCCGTCCCGGTCCATCCACCTCATTCAGCCCATCTCTCACATCTCACATTCGTCTTCTTCTTCTCAGAAACAACAATCTCACATCCGCAAAGGTCCGTCCCGAAGTCCGAGCTTGCTTATTCTTGCCCCCGGATATCACATTCGCAACACATCCCACCAAACTTGACAGACTCCCATAAGCATCCCCCTCGCCGGCGACCTGCATACATGTACAAACAGCCCGTCTCATCCAAACGAACGCACCCTCAGCAACTCAGGTCTCGTTCTCCCCGCACACCACACCTCCCATCTCACTTCTTACGTGCTTGCCATAGTATATCGACTACCACAACCTTTCCGCCCGACAGTCCCGGCTGCACCTACCCTCTCCTGCGTTCCGCCCCACCCGGAGCGCCGCCGTTTTGGCCGGCATCCCGCGTCCCAAAACGCCGCAATCAATCTCTGCGCCACCACCAAGTTCTCGCCTCCTCACGCAACATGGCATAAGCAACCGATGGAAACTTCACAGGGCGCTCGTGGGTGGAGGGAAAGAAAACCATAGCCGGACGTCAGTTCCCGCAGCATCAACCCCTCCCCCCCCCCCCCCTTCCCTCCAAATCCCTCTCCCCCTCTCCAAGAATATTTCAGCGAAGGTCACGGCGACATGCATCTGAAACACCGTGGCGCCGAAATAAAGAACCTATCCGTCTCTCTCTTGGTCTGCTTTTTCCCCTTCGCGGTTCTGCCTTGCGGGAATCCAATCTATCTCAATCTCTCCAAACGCAAGCCGTAATTTACCCCGCGGCTCCTCGAACGGACAGACGTCTGCAATGCGCGCGCAGTCTTGTCACCGGCAGATGAGGAAGGCAAGGCATTTGTGATTCCGGAGATAAAACATGACGGGATCCGACGCTAAAAAAGAGCCGCCAGCCGCGGTATGCCGGTGATCGACGACGTCGCATTTGTCCATGTCGCGATCGCGACGTGTAAAGGTGAAGTAAAGCAAGCCGGCGTGCCAATCGAGGGGTTGGGGGACCGGGATGTCGTGTTTCCCCAAGAGCGACTTGCTGACATAGCCTCAACCACGTCAACATTGCCCATCATACGAGGAAAGACAGGAAGAGATGGTGTGAAGATGTACCTAGATACATGACAAGGCTATTCACTTTCGAGGGAATTGACGCAGATGAGTATCAAGTAGATTTTATTTTAGGCCATTTTCCAATGCCAGGCTTTTACTCTCGACACTCACGGCACAGGGCCGGAGGCTATGCCCAAAGCGGGCACCGCTGAGCTCGTCTTCCTGTCAACGGCAGACGAGCTCTTTCAGAGAACAACTCTGTGACAAATGGCTGGGCCCGGTCCTACCGTAGCACCAAGCCTCGCTCCTGTGATGCGCCTAATTCACAAAACAACAGGCAACCACTATCCCGTGGGCCTGGACTGTAACTCCGTTTGGTTTTCCCCAAGTCTCCCCAAGTCTAGTATCGTTTTGTCCCATTTTCTTTGAAAACACGTTCCTCCAATGGCTCCGTATGTTCCTCCCAGTGACTTCGATAGTATTTACAGACATCAAACGCCGCCGTGGGCGCTTGGCTGTTCTAGACAATAAGGCCTTTTTAGACAATAGATAAAACAAAATAAGATTTGGTGACGATCCGCTTGGGATGTTTCTAGGTGAAGGAAAGATTGGAAAGACGCATGTCGTAAGGTGTCGTAAGAAAACGTAGCCTGTTGAGGCGTGTTGGTCAAGGAGTGACGAAGGTGGGGTATCTCGTGAAGAACAACAAGCTTTGAAAAAGAGTAGGGATCGCCGATGTCACAGCGACCTGTGATCGCCATCCTAGTTTCGACGGCATTAGTCGTAACAGCAAATCTGAGCCCCTGGGCTCTGGTATGAAGTGCCCAGCTCCAGACTTTAGAGTTGAGAGCGTCGTCGTCCGACGATGCTTCACTTTCGGAGGCCAACCTTTCCTGCGAGACTGCGCCAAAACCGACTGCTCTTGCGCTCCTCACTGCGAGCGCGGATCATCTTTGTGTCGCGCTCCATGGGCCCCACAATGTCCTCATCTCCACGCTCAGGAAACTTGCCCTCAGCGTCGACAAGGCGCGGGATCGCAGTAGGTAGGCTATCCTCCAATCGGCGCCATTGCTCGTTGGCGAAAACGTCGTCGTTGATAGGCCGACGCAAGATGGCGGAACCCCCACTGCTGGAACGAACGCGCCCGCGACTGCGGCTTCGAGAAGCCTGCGGGCGCTGAATGCTGGCCTTGCTGGCAGCGACTATGCGTTCCATGGTTCGTTCGTGGTACGCACGCCAGTTCTTTTCGATCTCAGCCCACTTTGCCTCAGTGAGAGCGTAAATCTTTGACGTTTCACCATAGTTCTCGCCAGTCCTGACAAGGTGCTTGGTGTAGTTAACGCGAGCGGCTTCCCAGTCGGCACGAAGGAGACGAAGAGACTCCATATTGGCCGACTCAGGTTCATATGGTTGTGGGGCGATACTGAAGTTTGCGTGGCCGAGTCTGTCCGACCACTCGTCGTGGTCTTGCAGGATAGAGGGATAACCAAAAGGGAGTTCTTGGCTTGACTGGACATGGCGGAAAGAGGAGACAGAGGGCTTCGTACTGAGCGAAGGTGTTGGAATATGAGCGAGCGACTGTGTCGAGGCAACATCCATTGGCAAAATCGTTGGTGCCACGGTGGGGGACTGGAGAGGGCTGGGTTGAGGCGCTTCAGTCTGAGGGGTGGTCAGAAGTGGAGGGAGCAGAGGCGTTGAGGCCAAGGCTCTGTCACGCTCAATGCTGTCCCTCTCGTTGGCCTTTTCAATATCGATTGGGGCGGGAACATCGACGCTCTCGGAGCTTTCCCAGAATGACGTCGCGGGTGTGGGGACTGATAGCTCGTTCATCTGCCAAGATGGGCCGGACAGTGATGAGGATCGGCTCGACGCAGCTTGGGAGACAGGGTGAGCGTTTTCGAAGGTCAATTCTGTTGTCGGCGAGGCGGTCAAGTGGGCCCGCTTTGCCGACTTCCATCGCGATAGTTGCGGGAAACGCGTTCCAATGCGGGTAGCCAACCCAGAGAATGGTGACTCAGTGCCGCTCCGTTTCCTCTCCAAGTTTGCAGAATAATCGGCATCGCTAGCAAAGCCCAAGTCGTAGTCGATGTCAAAATCGGCAGGGTATACGCTGAGAAGCGTTTCGGAGCTCTCACGGTGAATGCATGGCTCGTCGCCTATCTCAGGGCGTTAGCATGGGTCTGTTTGCTGTAATAGAGGCTCGTGAAACTTACACAAACAGTCGTAGAGATCAAAAGGCTCAGCCAGAATAGTACTCTCATCGAGCTCATCGCGTTCCAGAGGCTCTTCCTGAACGTCCGGAAGAGGACGCTTAGAAGATTTGGAATGCGAGGTTGATGTTGGTGATGCCGGGCTGTCATTGCAGCAGGTCTGGGAGAGATCGATGGACGATGAAGAGCTCGAGTAGCGGAGATGCCCGCGTGTCGAGAAGGTTGGGGTAACGGGAGAAGCGACGTCGGAAGAGGACGAATTCGTCGTGTAGTAAACGTACTGGTGATCCATGTCGCTGTCTGCGAGTTCAGGGTGTTGTTCCTCTAGCTTGCGGCGCTCTACTAGCTGTGGTAGCAAAAGCGGCTTGAGCTGGGGCGACATTCTGCCGGTTAGGGCGTGGGACTGTTCTGCCTTGGCAGACAGGTGGTGTTGGCAGAGATAGACGGTGGTGAAGGTCTTCGTCGGTGATGTTGTTGTCGTTGTTGGAGAAATGGGTGGCGTTGACAGTGGTTTAAGGTAAAGATTGGGGAAGACCCAGCAAATATGACGATCTCGGAGAAGCTGCGTTGTTGCACCTTGGGGAGTTGAGTGGGGCAAACGGAGGATTAAAAAGTAGACACTGCAGTGACCTTGAGGTGTATCAGAGATTTAGTGCTGGCTTTTGATCTTCTGTCATTGCCAGGCACACATCCGACTAGTAGTTGCGATGAAGTCGTGCAAGGTTGGCGTCGTCGTCGAGAGGTGTGGAGCCGCGTAAGTGGTGCAAGTCGATATATGTAACTCTTTGCGGTTGCCGGCGCCACTGCTGAAGTTTCCTGTAGTCCGGTCTTCTATCGGGACATTCTCAATGCTGTTTTCGTTACTATCCTGCTCTCTTTTTCCCACAATACGTGTCGTAGTGTCGTTCCAACTCGAAGCGGTGATGGTGACGGTGGCCGACGACTGCGCGGGAGAACTTCAGACTCCTCTGGTCTTCTTTGGAGAAGACTTTCAGATGGTTGAAGAGACGGTATGTCTTTGGCGGTGACTCGTCCCACGTGTACGATGTGGTGCAGGGTACCTCGGTTTGGGTCGCGGTGGTTGGGCCGGTACTGGGGGGGCCAGCAGGAATATGTATATGCGTGCGTTGTTGTTCCTTCAGTGCAGAGTCCTCCTCTTCCAATCAATTACGGCGATGGCAGACCCAATGCGACACTTGACCAGATAGGGCCGGGTCTTGCTGCAGGATATACACGTGAGGGGAATGACAGCGATTGATGGAGTGCGGAGACGTCAGGCAGTTCGCGATGGGAGCAGATTCCGGTAGAGGTGGTGCGGTCGACGATATATGAGACGTGGTGGTTGCTGGGTTGGACGGCAGATTGAAAGTCGACTGACGGCAGACGGTTGGCGACCTACGGCTAGGAATGCAGCTGTAAGAGAAGGGACGAGAGACAGGACGAAGAGGGTTCCCAGGCGGTTTTGCAGCATAGGGAGGGTGGGCGAGGAAAATGTATGGATGGGCGAGGGTGGAAAAAAAAAAAAAACAGACAGGGTAGGTAGGTGGGCAGGGGTGTGGGCGAGAGCGACGAGGGGTGGGAGAGCGAGGTGAACCCGAGCAAACTGCGTGGGCGAGAAGGTGTAGCGAGCAGGGGGGGTGCGGTTGTGGTTGTGGTGGAGAGAGAAGGACGGGACTGGGGGGCGTGGAAGGGTGGAGTTGCTGGATGAAAGGCCCTAGGTAGGATGAAGAGGAAAGGCTAAGGTACCCTACCTTGCTAAGAAGCAACCCGACGAAGCTAACGTTTTTGAGGAGAGTCGGAAGGCAGGACTTGTACTGTTGCAGTTGTAACAGACTGGGAAATTGGTAAGGACGGAGGGAAGGAAGGAAGGAAGGAAGGAAGACGCAGCGTGAGGCAGAGGAAAGTACCTTGGGTATATTTTGTTAGGTACCAGGTGCAGCAGAGGAGCAACAGCTTCCATACTCCATAGAGTACCTATTGCGAAAAGCGATACGTACTTCAGCACCTATAATTCCTTCCTTTTCCCTCGCAATTTGTTTTTCTCTTTTCCTCTGGCCCAGAAAATGGGAAGATACGCAGCCACAAGCAGGGTGAGGTCAGGAAGTAGCGACTGGGAGTACTGCAGGTACCTACTGCCCTCCGTGAAGACTACTCCCTCTCTAAGGTAGCAACCCTTCAACGTTCTCTTCCACACAGGCAATGATACCTTATGGCATGTTACATAGAAAGAAGAAACCCGGCAAGAGCAAGAGAGCTTATCCTCGGTTGGCAGGAAGAAGCGAGGCTCAAAGGATGGCGAGGTAAGGTTGAAGCTGAGCCGAGGGCTAAGTCCTGAGCGGAGGCGGATGAGGGCGAGGCAGATGGCAAACGGCAACTGGCGAACGGCAAATAGCGTCGCAGAAAACAAGGGACGCTGAAGTTATTCAAACATGTTCAGCCCTCTCAACACTGCAACTACTCACAACGGACAGTGACAGCAACAATAAACAATTGCTCTTTGCTTCTCGCCACCATTGGCATTGGCATTGCTTTGCCAGTGGCTTTGGATAGAAGACGCGCAGCGGTTCAAGTCGGCGCTTTGGGGAGGAGCTTGGAAACAGGTGCAAATGGGCACCTGCTGTCGCGTTGGCTTTTGTCTGTTTTTTTCTTTGTTTAGCCCAAGGCCAGAATCCATACCTACCTTAGTGCCCTCGTCATCCCTCATGATCCGCCTCCGCCTCGGCTGTCTCAGAAGCAAAGAAGAAAAAAGGCAGACGACTTCGTTCTTTATTTTGCCCCTCGCCTGTTACAAACAATTTAAGCTTGTCCAACAACCGTCTAAGCTTCTAGTCCCAACATAGCTTAAACCGGCCCTTTTAGTCCGTGTGTGCGCGCGCGCCAGTTGCAGCCGAGTGTGGAGGAGAGTGGAGGAGGTTCCAACATAGCCACGAGAGAGTGCCATGTCTCTCTCTGTGACCGACTATCCGCCGTAGTAGTCTTTCATGCTGGACTTGGGGGAAGAGGGTCTCTGCTGAGGAGGGGAAAGGGCCCAACCGTTCAGGGTTTTGCGCTGTGCGTTGTGCCGAAGCCACGTTCTGTTGTCCGTGGCCGGCAGATGGCATGTGGTTGTGGATTAGCCATGGCAAGCAGCATCGCCTTGTAAACGTCGACGCTGTTGTCTTTTCCTGGGGCTGACTCCGACATTCAAGACACAGCCGGAACGGTGCAAGACAGTGTCAGCGCCAGCGCCAGCATCAGCATGACTGACATGTCTTCGCCAGGTAGGCGTAGGCTGTCGGCTCAACCTACCTTGCGTTACTGTTTGGAACCCGAACAGAGTTGAACTGACTATGCGATGGGAAGGGAGGCGATTCCCAAGCCAGTTGGCGTGCGTCACTGCTCTGGCAACGACCACGGCAGAACGCGGTGCGCGCGCACCTACCACAGTAATTGACTCGCGTCGGATAAACATAGCTAATCAGAAGCATTTCTAAGTACTGGGCCTTATTACCTACCTACCTTGCGCAGCAAGACCTGACTAACTTATCTCGAGGCAAACGACGACAGAGCTTCAGTATCTCAGGTACTTGCTGCAATATATGGCTTACATCATGCTGCGTGAGAAAGCATGATACCACCACCGGCAATGCATCTAAAGTAAGACATCTCTATGCCAGATATCCTACCCACCAATTTGGAGTTCAGCATCGATCCGTCGATTTCACTGCAAGACAACCTTGGACACGGCATGGCTACTGCATACTCTTCTTCTAGTGCCTTTTGCCACCCACTTAGGTAATTACACTTTCTCACACAAATTTAACCCATATTATATGCTCTACTATGCATAACACACTTTAAATAATACCTAGAAAGCTACTGCTGCCTTCTACGCTTCTATATTTACAAAAAGTATTATTAACCTGAATAGCCTCATAGTATATAGGTTCTGAGAACCTTAGAAGTTAATATAAGGTATATAATAATAAAGCTAGTCTAGTAGTAATATATTATAGACTAACTTAGACTTAGCAAAACTCTAGTAATTCCTGTTAAGATAGAAGGTACCTTATATATTTAAGGTATTATTATAAAAGCTATAGATATTAAATCTGGTAAGCAAATTAATCTAGGAGTAACTACTCTTATCTATAAGGAGCAAGTTAGTATATTTCTAGGCTAAGTCTAGGACCTATTATACAAACTAATAGTCTAAGTATACCTTATAATCTACCTTTTATAACTTCACTATATAGATACTAACTATAGCAGCTTTAAGAATAGTTAAGATCTTAATATATTAAAGAAAGTATTCTATAAGATCTACTATAAGGTAAAGTGAGAAGTATATAGGAACTATGCTTATTTAAGGCTCTCTTAGGATATAGCAATCCACTATAAATACTTTATGAAGGTTTAGGGTATTATTAATGCATAGAACGAGGCTAGCAGGCAGCCTTATTAGTGATAAGGAGATGAGGGTGGTGGTGCTGAGCTGTGAAGGAAGCCAGGTTGATGCATGAAGTTTCCAAAATGTACACTTGAAATAACACGTACCTCCCAAAGGAGGACTGCGTACTCTTACTGCTGCAGCTGCTACTGTCGCTGCTGCTGTCGACTTCTTTCATTTTACCGCAACGGCGACGCTGCTGCAGCTGCGCGGCAAACGTTATTGGACGCGGAAGGTGGAAGGCGGGGCAGGCAGGGCCGACCGGGGCGGGGTTCTTTCTTTCCTAGGTACGCAGAAAGGAACCTGAAGCAGGGAAGGCGGGAGCCTCATCAACAATCAGCAATCTGCTCGTTCGTCACTGCCTTTGATACCTCACTACGTAGACTATTGCCTGAGGTGTCATCATCCTGGGCCGCTTTCCATCCTGCCTCCCGTTTCTCTCGACAACGACTCGCCATCTTCCCTGTTTCCTCGCTTCCCCGAACTTCACCTCCACGAACACCTCAACTCACCTACTTGCCAGCACTCATCTCACTCTGCAAAACCCTCCGGCTGCACCCATCCGTCATCGTTGACACCGGCCCTTTCCGCCATCTCAAGTGCCCTGCCTTTTGCTGCTTCCGCACTGCCTCTTCTCCATAGATGCTAACCCGATTTCGTTTCGTTTCTCTCTGCCTTCAGGGATCACAGCTCGGCCAGCTCCCTGCCCATGGTCTTTGCAGTCTGCTTTCTCTCTCTCTCCCTTGCAACCCAGCTGCCAAATTGACGAGTCCTAGGGCGCCAGGTTCAAGTCCAACGTGTTTTCCCACTATCTGCTTTGACCGGCGCGACAAAAGAGGCCAAGTGTCTTCCCCTCCCTTGTGTTTTCTGCTCTATCCCTGCTCGGAGTGAGATCCCCGTGGGCCGTGGCGGCCAGGGTTCTCGGGAGACGACCGCGAGCTCCCAAAAGCCCTTCTCCGTCGGCATGCCTGGGCGATGCGCCGCCAACCCCCGTGGGAGTACGTACACAGCAATGCATGCCGTGTTGGGTCATGCGGTGGTCTGGGCTGTTCTTCTCTCCACCTGGATGGGCCTCTCTCTGCCGATTCTGGGACCGGCTCCAAGAGCTTGGTGGACATGACAGCTGTTTATGGGCCTCCGCGGCACACTGAATAGTCTGCATAACCCATGCGGAGCGTCTGCATAATTTATGCAACATGAGTCATGACTCATTCTACCACTACCAGCCGCGCTCCGTTCGTGACGAACCATCTTTCACCCGGGACTCCCTGCGTAGCGAATGGGGAATCAACAAACTCAATGGACTGCTATCCGACAATTCGGACAAGCAAGGGACGAACCAGAAGGGCAATGTGTCGTTCGTTTGTGCCTGACTCAGCCGTCCCAGATCGAAAGCGATCAGAGCCGCGACACAAGACCTTTAGTTGTCTGGAAATATGATCTTTCCAGGCACTCGAAATCGCCTCCAGCTCTGTGATCGCAGAGTCGAAATACATCCCGTTGCGCCTGATCTCATCCTGAGGATACAATAGGTATTGGCCCTACCCTAGACTCTTACCGGAATCCCAGGTTTTCGGTCGCTTCTCACCGTTTGCTCGGGTTCTGGACCCACAATGACAGGCCTCGGTTTGCTTCCCCGGCCACTAGGAAGAGCTGACGACTCGCCAATGGAGGAGTTCCACAGCTTGAGGATACCCGAATTCGTTAGAAGCATTCACGGCAGAAACGGACAAGCACCACAGTGCAGAAGTGAGCGACGAATTTTTCTCCCTTCAGCTTTGGCTATGGATATCGTCCAAAGTCCAGTCTTTGCTACAATCGCGACAGCGGCAACTTTCAAAGTCCCATAACATCCACAATCGGGGCTTTAGTCTTTTTCCGGCAACAACGACCTTGGAAGCCCCGCCTCCAAAAAGCAAGAGGTTTAAAGTAGTTTACTTCGACAGCCCTGGGCGGCCCCTCACTCCCCTTTCGGCTTCTGACTGCTCCGGTCAATTTTTAGCCCTCACTCGGCGCACTACACTATTATTCTGTTCTGGCCAACGTCGTGGCGTGGGCGGCAAGGGGTGTGGTCTTCCCCCTCCCGCCGAGGAATGGTTGCCGGACCCAGTGGATGGGAGCCGATGGAATGGAATGGAACGATGACATGGGAAAACTTGTGGGGGCCGCATCTCTGGGCAACAAACGACAATGGACTCCGGGCATGACACATGGCAATGTCGGCCAATTATGGGCGAAAGCAAAACTTCCACCAGCGCCAATCTATGCGTGCGCATCTTAAGCAATGCCCAGTAGGTTCGTTTTGGAGCTCTAGAGTATCCCTCAAGCGCCTGTGATCTTTTGCATCAGCCGGCTAGGCTTTGGCCTTCAAGAAGCCTGGGCCATCTATCGCGCAGCGCATATCGTAAAAGCCGACGGATATGGAGCTGATCGACACATATACTGGGCAATCAGTGGAATCTCGATGAGAGCTTGCCAGGGCCTCGGTTGCAGTCGATGTCAAGTAATTATGGAATGACGATATTTTCAAGTGCTCAGGGCGACTCTGGTGAGCCCGGCCGTTCACCGGCTGTCAACCCCGATTGACGAATAACACCTCTCGCTCGCTGCAGGGAGAGGTCATAGCAGCATTCGTCTCAGGGTCGCCGTCCACGGCGATGTCGCTGATTGCCGTCGTCTCGAGTGTGCCCAAGGGGACGGAGAAGGACCCGTCAACTTTTGGTCAGTGCATCACATTCACAACAAACATCGCTACTGTCTGACCACTGTTTACGTAGTTTCCAGCAGTTGTCATGACAGACGAACAGAAGCCACCCCTCCCACAACAGACGGGCGCACTCTGAGGAGAATCTAGTCAACACTCTTTCTTGCCTATTGATTGCGAGTGGGTTGTGCTCTTACAGCCAACTTCGTACCTCCACGATGTCAATGCTCTGTCCCGCCCGAATCATTCAGCGTCCTCAAACTGTACCTTTCTCGTCCCAATGATCAAGGTAGTGTATGCAGTAAGTGCCTCTGTTTGCGTCATCGGAATCCACATTCCTCCCCGCGATCCAACCCGGCTCTGCTGATTCGCATCTTCGGCCTCTGGCCAGACGGCACAGTGGCTTTAATCATTCTCGCAAAAAAACAGATTTTTCAATCACCCTGGCGTCATTCTCTCTCACAATTTTCCTTGGAAAAAGGAACCATGTCAGATAGTCGAATGAATTCCCTTCATCAAGCAAAATCAGCATACTACTCATCAAAGGCCAACCGCCCGCAGAGCTTCCACCTCACTTGACAAGAGTATTGGTAGTGCTCTTTTGCAAGATTTTTACTTGCACCGTTGTGTATTTCAGCACCTCTTGTACCGGCGCCACCTCAACCGCCGGTGTAATACCATCTGATTGGCTCCTTTGCCTACATCGCCGCCCGAGATCCGGTGCGCCTACTTCTTTGTGACACCATTAGCGATACGCCGCCGGTAACAACCACTTGGGCAATGGAGAGCCGCCTTTGGGGCTGAGAAGTTGACTGGGTTATTGACTCTGCACTGGGCTGAGCTTCGGAGCTGTTGCCGCAATCGCATTCAAGCTTCAAAATCTTGCAGGAATGACACAAGTCACTAGGGCAGACGGGGCGCTTCAGCAGAGGCCTGTCCCTGTCCTGCGACTCCGTCTTCTGTGCATCGCCTCGTCCCAGTTGGACCTTGGTAGGAGAAACTTGCATGGACAGGCCGTGTTGTTCACGCTGCTCAGTTCATCCTTTCTATCCGTATCCAATTGGGTGACCGAAAACCAGGTCAAGGTCAACTTTTTGACTTGGCAGATCCCTTCCTGTTCCTGAATCGGCATGATTAACAGAGGACGGAAACTTGACGACGCCTTCAACAACACCTTCAACAACACCTTAACAACACCTAAATGCTACCACAAATCCGAGGTGTTTGACCAACGCACCATCGCGGATGGCATCACTGTCAGAAGGTAGAGCACTGTGTGCCAAAATCATAGCCGGACGATGAGCAGAGTACAGTCAGTACAATTGTACTCTCAAATGTTAGACGGAAACCATCGTGAAAGAGGAAGTTGAAACACAAACCTTTCCTCGACCGGCAAGGCGCCATTTTGGTGCGGCCTGATCTGTTCGACGCATGGTAACCCTCGTGGCTCTGGACTCGAGCAAGCCAATTCTCGCGCTTCAGTGGGCAGCGCACTTGCGGGTAGTTGGAGAAGCCAAATATCAAACGCGTTCGGCCTCTGAAGTTGCCGGTTTCCCACGTGGTTGCTCAACCACCGTATCGGCTCTTCACCCCAGTGCCGTCCGTCTGAAGAAATCGTCCGGTTCAATCGACTGGCATCAGAACCTCATGTGTCCCTTTACCGTCGCACCACATATGACCAAAGACGATAGGATTTGAACTTGCAAAGTCTCATCAACGTCTCACGAGGCGAGCAAAGTGCGGGGGACGATTGAAGCTTCACCGGCGCAGCAGCCTGCTGTCTCTGTCAATTCCGTTGATTGATTTTGGGTCTCAACACGAGTGACGGCCGCTAGGGTACACCCTGGGCACGTCGACTCGCCTTTTTCCTTCCTCCATCCGTCTGCGCCTCGAGACTTTCCAAATACGACACCTCATACGTGCGCTGGAGAGCGGCTTTTCGGTGCAGAGAGCCGTCAACTTCAACCGGAAACCCTTCTAGCCTGCAGAACTTATCCGAACCAAACGACCACATCAGAGTGCTTGGTGTCTCTTTCGGTGCCATTTCCCTGCTGACAGCTGACACCTGACTGAGCCAACCATCGTATGTCTGCACCGATGACTACGGCCAGGTCCTTCGACTAGTGGCCTCGCATATGATCGGAAACCCATCAGCTTAGGGCGTAGATTCAGTACTAAGAAAACCAGAGGCTCTCTCGTCAAGACTTGGCGTCAAAACCTAAACCATTGTATCATGGTTTGACGCATCGCCAGAGCTGTTCTCTCAGCCTTGGCCGGCTGAAAGTCCTCACTGGCACCTTGATTGCCATGCCTACCGAAATGCAAGAAATTGTTGGTCGGCCATTACAGAACTGATTGGATTATTCTCACGCCCGAGGGTGCGATTGCAGGCCTTTCCGAGCGTCGTTGCGAATAACTTCCCAGTTCAGAGAAATCACTCCTGCCTCCTGGTGTGCCTTGGAACATCGTATGCTTTCCTGACCAAGATCACTTCTTCTAGTGCCTTTTGCCACCCACTTGGGTAATTACACTTTCTCACTTCATCTAGGCCAGCCGGTGTGGACTTGGGGGTGGGGAAACAGATCCTTCCCTGGAACGGGACAGGCATCTCACCATGCCGAGATTGAGTTCTCGGGGTAAGCAACCGGCGTTGTCAAGAGCACGATCACAGGGAAATGACCCAGCGATATCGGGGTTGCGCACGCTTCAATGACGCAACTGGATCAGACGACATCGAGTGCCGCTTCGATCTGTCGAGATGTGATCACCTAAGAATCATGATGGAGCTTACTTTTGCGGGCCGACACCTCACTCCACTCTCATGCACTATTCCAGCCAAGTGGAAGAATCGTTGCGGCGGCATTTGCCATCACTGCAAGTTGGCGACCGCCACAAGTTATGTCGTCACTGAAGGCCGGATAGTTCATCGGTCTGACCTGGGCTCTTCTGCCTGCCCTTGGATTGCCATCAGGCTCAGGAGCAAAAATGGTGTGCATGTGCCTCATTTTGACCGAGTCTGCAAGGGTTCGACACCCACTCAGGCTCTCAGGGCAAGACGGCGGCCCTAAGTTGCGAATCCGGATCTGGCTGGCGCAGAATCCTGCCCGAAGATGGTGTGCAGCATCGCAAGCATTCTCAATCGTTGAGTCCTTTTGTGCCCAGCCTGACAACTAGCTGTGGACGAAGGATTTTTTTTCTTCTCTCTCTTGTGTCCCTTGCATTAGCCTGCCCTGGTGGAGGGCTGATGTTGACACCCATTCGCTGTACCTGAATGGCAAATGCAAAGAATACGGAAGCGAGAGGGGAGACACGGGAGACGGGGACTATCCGCAGGCTGCCTGCGCCTCAGAGCTTCAGCGAGACCTATCCTGCGCAGGGCCGGGTCCATAGTCAGCGACACCGTGGCATCGCAGTCCATTGAACACTGGAGGTGTTTGCGCCCGCGTGAAGTTGCAAGCGTCTCCTTGACCCATGGCAGTGGCGCCGGGCAAGTGAAATTGTGATGATGTTGACAACATCCAGGACTTTGCTCGGAGATGAAAACTGCCCTCACTTTTCACTTTCTGGCCTGACGGCCGCATCGCCCCTCGGACCGGTCTCGACTCCATGAGAAGAAGTCACAAGCCTGCTGCCTTTGACACTTGATCGTCGCCCGACGGACAAAGTCTGCAAACGGCAAAGCCATGTTCTCCGAAGACACCGGTCGGCGGCAACCACGAATCCGCCATTCGGCCAAGCGGCCAGCCATCTCAGTGTTCCATTCCCAACAGAAAAATGTCAGAATTTTCCCTCCTCCGTCCCGACGGTGCCCGAAGTTTATGACCCTATGGCGGCGGCTTGATGCTTGCTATCTTTGGGCCAAGACTAATGGCCACCACGAGGTCAAAGACGCCGATCGCAAGCCTCCCGTTGAGGCGGTTTGAGTACTGAAGCCTCTATTCCAGACCCGTATGAGGTTGAAGTCGCATGACTGGGGCGTTCTGCCACACAACGAAGGGACCCAATTGCAGGATCCAGAATGCGCTTGAAAGAAGATTTTCGCTTGGCTTGGGGTTTCCTGAGGCTCGCAGACATGGTTTGCACACTTGAGCGACTTGGTAGTTGATTTCTCCAAACGGCATGAAACGAGTCGTCTTGGCCAGCTCGGGCTACAACTAGCACTGGATGGAAACGCGTCGTTCGTCTCATCGACACGCCGCTGCTATTCTTGTGCTTTTCCGCCTTGGGCTGCTTCAGACCAAGCCAGCCGCGATGGTGCGGCGCAGCCATCTGGGGGAGATTTGTTTTTCGCAGCCGCACCATGTTCTGAGGCGTCCAAGGCACCAGCGCCCGCTTGCCTCACCATCGTACTGGGCGACACCTCTGAAAGGAGAGTCGGGCTACGATGGGATCGTGAATAGAAATCGGATTACAAAGAATCTTCCTTCGATCGAAAGCCTTTGCGAAACCCTTGCATCAGCGTCCCCTACGTGAGGCGCCGTGGCTTGCTTGCTTGCAACATTGAATGTCATCCCTCGAAAGTCAATCGAGTGTGGTACTGCCGGGTTGAACCGGCATTGAGACTCGACTTCTACCTACCGACCAGAGACTTTCCGCTGTCGACTCAAGATTCCATGCCGAACACGAGGACCTATCGACTTGCACTTCCCGGCCAACAAGAGGAAATGGGCTTCTCTTCTCTTGAGGTGGTCAACGCGAAATCGCGAAATGCCGAATAAACACGCATTTCGTCGTCGAGAACACCCGCTCAAGATGTCTTTAGAAGCTAAAAGCTAAGACTCTCGCCAGGACTCTTCGGTCCCGAGAATACCATGTGGTGATGCAAGGGCTCGGCGCCACAAAGGTTTAGGGCCGTGATCGACCGTCAACCCGCGGGAGGGACTTTAAGCAGCGTGGCCTTGTCGATGATATGCTTGCCATGAGACACCAGACCCCGGGATCGATCTACTCGATCTCCCCCAATCTCGGGGTAAAGCGCATTGATGAGGAAGCAGTGGCTACTGGTTTCCAGACTCAAGCGATGGTGATGCGACCTGCATCGTCTGGAAGGCTTTCCCAAGCTCACGCTGAAGTGAGGCGTCTCGATGGCCCGGAAACGCCCTCTTGTCTATCGCAGGGAAATAACTTGCATGCAACGCTTCACGTTTGGTCTCGCAGTCCGCGGACGAAGAGATGCCCAACGTCATGTCAGGCGCACAGCTTGCCGAAGTGACGACCTATCTGAGGCTATTCCGATACATCGCGCGCTGCCTTGCCGCCCATCACACCTGTCCATTGGACCACGTGTGTGCGGCCAGTCGAGTACCTTGTCCCCTTCAACGCGCTTAGGCACGGGCAGTTCCAACTTCCTCCGATGATGAGCCTTGACAGTTGCGCCCGCTCTCCGATGAGAGGATGAGGAAGTAAGATTTGATGGTTATCCGTTCCTTTTTTTTTTCTTTTCAGAGTTCATTTGTTATTTGTCCGGGGGGTGCGTCTGCTAGGAAGCGCTCGGCTGCGCCGCGGCATGCGGAGGTGGGATTCCGGCCAACGCGGTTTGGTTTCGCTTCCGAACCATGCTCGGCGCGAGGGGGATTGGTTTTCGCGTTTGTTGGTTTACTTTTTGTTTTTGTTTACGAACTTTTGCGACAGTGATGCTTTCCGAGGCGCAAACTGCAAAATTGATGGCGACAACAGCGAAGCCTGGGCCGAGGTAACGATCTAGGCTCTTCATTTCGTTGGACTTTTCGGGCTCTGAGCCCGTCTGCTGTGTGGCACCGTCTCATTCGCCGGCCATCGGGAAGCGGTCGCGGGAGGGCCGGGGCGCGTTGGCGATGGCGATGGCGGGCGGGTGTGAAGCTACTGGCGCGTCGTATGAACTCATCGGCGTCCTTGACAGCATTGTACAGTGCAATCGGGGCGTGGCATCACTGGTTTGTGGGTTGATTATCCCGCGAGGCCAGGTTGTTGAGCTGTGATACTGGGAGATATCCGTCCGGCCGTCCTCGCGGCAAGCGGGATGCAGGTACCGCAATGGTGGTAGCGGGTCAGTGTGTGCGTTCTGCGGGCGGAGATCGTCTGAAGAGGCCATGCCGGTTTGTTATGCGCAAGCGCGACGAGTCGGTGAGGTGGTGGGTGGCGAGGTGCAGTTTCCCTGGGGCCAGACCTGACCGAGCGTGGTGAGAGGGAACGGCTTGACGGCGTCAATCTTATCAGGGCAGCAGGACGAAAAGGCAGATAAGGGTTTTCTTTCTTCTGGGCAAAGGTCCAAACTCCTTGTCTGCGGATGGCCGAGGCGAACGCGCGCCATGTCAGGGCCCCCAGACGACAAGGCTCGGAGCATTCTGCTTGGATCAAGTGATGCAAGAGGCTTCCGGAACGGACGGCCTGTCATCGCTTCTGTGTTCTTTTCGAGCATGTGAGAATGCAATTGACCAGCGACGACTTGAGCACAGGACGCAACGACGAAAGGCAATGTTTTGTTCGTTCTCCGGACCCAAACGTCTTACGAGTTGGTTGATTCAGCTTAGTGGCAAGGCTGTGTTGGACGGCTTGTTATTCTACAAGTCGCGACTAGTCTCATAGTGCTGATATAATGCCGCTTCGAACTTGAGGCTGAGAGTCGTGGCAGCAGCGCGGGAGGCGGGGTCGATATTAGGCTACGCCAAGGGTTACCTAGCCTCACTCCATTGGCCAGGGAAACAATCCACACATCAAACGAGATTTGCGATTTTCATTAGGCAGCTGTGAGTCATCCCTGCGGCACAGCAGTCCTCAAAACTGTCGGTGAAGATGAGACGAAGACGGTAAAAGAAGCCCTCACCTTTCAAGTGTAAGGAACAACAACGTTGGCCTCCAACTTCGTCTACTCAAAATGGCTCCCGCAAAGAAGAAGGCGTGTGCCCATCAGACTCTCTGCGTCGATGCGACGGAGTACGGCCGCAGCCAGGCCGGTTTCGAGCGGATTCCCACCCAGAAGAGGATCGCTGCAGCGACGCGTTCCGGGAAGGTACCCGAAGCCGGGGCCTCGGCGCCGGACGTCTCCACTTTTCCGGGTCCGCTCGTGCTTCCGGAAGACGACCTCGTCATCTGGCCAAAGTACCCGCCGCAGAGTCTGCCATCTTGGGCCAATGGGAGTTACCGAATCTCCATCACGCCGGAGCGGAGGACTCTGTACGTCGCGGACGTGCCGGCCATCGACGACGATGCGGCGTTCATGAGGAACTGGGCCGAGCCGGACGAGATCGCGAGGATGCAGCTCAATCTCAACGACCTCCTCAACTCTTTGACGAGCGTCCTGCCAAAGGACGCGTATTGCTTCCGTCATGCTCGTCAAACAAGACATGTACGTGTCCTAGGACGACGATTTCTGCTGCGGTAGAGCGTTCGGAGGGAGCAGGATCTCGGCGGTATCGAGTTTTCGATACCGACCCGTCCTGGATGCCGCGTTTTCCTTCCACGTGGAACACATGTGGCCGCTTTCCCACTGCGCCAAGTTTGTGGAAAGCTTTTGCCACGAAAATGGCAACGGCGAAGGGGAGGAGGGGCAGAAGAAGAAGAAGAAGAGGGGTAAACGAGGCGGGAGAACGGTTGCTGACGGGGAATCTGTCATGGATCTGAAGAAGGCTCCCGGGACGGCCATGGGCGCCGCCATCGCCGCCTCGAAGAAGGTCGTGGTGCCGAGGACGAAGGAGGAACAGAGGGGCTTGTGGTTCTCGCGCATTTCGAGGACGGCGGCGCACGAGCTCGGTCACTGTTTCGGGATGAATCATTGTGTTTACTACGCGTGTGTCATGCAGGGCACTGCTGGGCTTGGCGAGGACGCGAGGCAGCCGCCTCATCTGTGTCCTATTTGTGAGGCCAAGATTGTCTTCGGGCTGGGTCAGATGGGTGTTGTTGAGGGTATGAAGCTCGGGAAGTGGAGGGATGGGAGGGAGAAGGAGATTGAAAAGGAGAGAATGGAAGCTATGGTGGGCTTTTGCAAGGGTTGGATAGGAGTAGGCATGTTTGCTGGTTGGAAAAGAGGTTGAAGGGATGATACCGGGACGTTGAGTCGGGTCTGGAGGCAGCCTGTTTGTCTCAATAGTCGTAACGCTGGAGGTCATCGACAGAAGAAACACGGCTTTCTCGAATTGCAACTACCGTCAAAGTTGCGAGAACCTCTTTTGGGAGCCTCAACGCAACAGCGTCAGATAGTTGGCAACTAGGCGGTAATTTTCTATACCCCCCATAGAGCAGGCGGGATGAATTAAGTTATTCTGATATCGTGAACACCTCGGCGCCTTTCACAGCCTACATCGCGTTTTCCAAGCCTAGTTCCCTGCGGTCGGTTATGACCACAGACATCGGAACGGCAGTGGACTCGAAGTGGAAGTTGCGTATAAGCTGTAGAGCAAAATTGGGTGAGAATCCTGAAACAGACTAAATCCTCTCGGGTTTCCGGAAAACTTACTTGAGCAAATATCTTATTCATCTCGATCAGCGCCACAGCCCTGCCAGTGCACTGCCATCGGCCCGCACCAAAGACAAGTTCGGTCTGCTTCTTCCAAGCCTGGACAGTGTCCTCGTCGGCTTCCAGCCATCGTTCGGGTCGGAACGCGTCCGCATCCTGGCCGAAAACCTGTTTGTCGTGCGTCACAGACCAAATGTCGTGGCCAACTCTAGTCCCAGCGGGCAGCTGCATTCCCTCATACACGTCTCCGTCAGGTCCGACCTCTTTCATTATCAAACCTGTGAACGGGGGCTGCACCCGAAGGCTCTCCCATATGACGGCCTTTGTGATAATTGTTTTAGCATGGGACAATATACTGTGGAACGTTTGGCGGGTAGGCCCCGACTTACTTGGAGGTAGGGTAGTTGCTTGGCCTCCTGGTAGCTGATGGGGTCTGAGATCCTACCCTCGGCGATTCCGACCTCGATCTCCCGCGTAAGTAATTCACTGACAGCGGGATTCGAGAAGAGGTAGTGCATCGTCCACTTTATGGCCTTCGCGGCGGTGTCGGATCCGGCAACCATTGGGAACATGACTTCAGACTGCGCCGAGCGTTGGTCAAGACCGCGACGAAGGAATGACCCCTGTTCAAGTCAATAGCGGAACATGAGTCAAATGGTAAGGATTTTCTCTCACAAGCAAGTCGGGCTCGTCCTTCGCGTCGGGGCCAAACCGAGTCGCGACATGCTCTTTGGCGAGCCTGTTCGTGTCAGCAACTTCCTGTCCCCAGACCCGACCCATCTGTTCAGGAAATATGCACGACAGATGTTCATTCGCTCACCCCATAATCTTCCCGAACCCATCTTTGTCGGTTGGCTTAGGCCCAAAAAGCTTCAGAATAGTGTCCGAGTTGCTGATGTGTTGCAGAGTCGGTATGTCTGTGAAAAATTGGATGTAATCTATTGCGAGATTCGACGTCTTGATTAGACCGAAGAGATCCTCGTCCTTCTGGATGAGCCCGAGAGGCTTTCCGAAAGACATTCTCGACCTCGCATCCATGGCATAGTAGCTCGCGAGTCGACCAAAGTCCACGACAGGTTTATCTGCCATGTCCGGGCACTCGTCTACGTTGTTGGATCTCCTCGTCCGAGGCAACGAAGTGTACTTCTGGCGAATCAAATCGACCAGCTCCGCGATTCCAGAATCGATACTGGCCTCCAAGCCGGGGATGTCTTTTCCAAGGTATCCAGGCTGGAGCTTCGTTCGCAACGAATGATGAACAGACTTATCGAGTACGCTGCCCATCATGTCGTGATACGGATCCAGCCGGGTGGCTTTGTACCAGCTGCTTCGTCCGTAAGTCGACTTGGCCGCCGACATACGTCTGATGAGGGCTACATCAGAAGTTACCAAGTCGTTGGGACCTATGCGGACGACTTTTCCGTATTTAGTTGAGAGTTTGACGTATTCGATGTATGCGAGTGAGAACTGGGCTCGTATCCGAAACATGGGCCAGTATGACCATGAGCAGAGGAAAGGGCCAGGGATATGTGAGAGACGAAGCCATGATCTGATAGCCGTCGTGAGCAGGTACGCCCCAACTGCTAGAGCCAGAATTTGTAACATGGTCACTCAAGAGGGAGAACTTGCTTCAGGTATGAACACCGGCATTTTTTGAAAGTTCGAGAGAGGGCCGAGGTATTACGCAAAAAGAGATGCGAGATAAGGACTTCCAGTGTGGTGCCAGGTGGTCACTGCCGAGTTGGATATGCATACCTATTGTCAAGTGCATTCTCAGATCATCCTTTCTGAGTGCTCGATTCCAGAGTCCTCGGCCTCAGCCTTGATTGGTCATAGTTTTGTTCATCCTTCAATATTCGCGGATGCATTGAGACTAGTTCTCACCCCCCATTTAAACTTGCATTGCCTGCCTAGTTACCCTGGTCGGTCAGCATTGGCACTTCTTCTGGACGCGAGTTTCCGCCCTCGACACGATCTTGAACTACTGCTGCCTTTTAAGTGGATAGATGTTTACCGCATTCATCGAGAAGAGCCACGGTGAAAATTCATATGCGCCACGCCGAAGCAGAATTTGTGCAAACTGTTGAGGCAAATACACGGTTTAGGGCAGCTCAAAGTGGATTTACCAACTAGCCCCTTGACTCGACTGCCGGAGAACACTGATTATGACTGGTCAACAATGAACCAGGGGACCTCACCGCTATTTTTTTTTTTGGCTCACACTGTGGGATGGATTTGATGAGGAGCTGTGGCAGGTCAATAACTTCCGTTTGCGATGGTGATGGGATTTTATATGCTGTAACGAGTGATGGAAGGCATCGCATCACAGACATGTGGTCGTGAAAACAGCCGGCTCCACGGGACGCTCGGAAATGCAGACGCTGGTTGAGAGCTCGCCTTAAGCGACATTCTATGCCTTCAAAAGCCAGCAGCAGATAAACGGTTTTCCAGGGTTACGACTTCAGCTGATCCTGAGTAAGCTGACTGGATCCTTCTACCATGTGTACGAATATGCACTGCGCAGAGATATATTGAGCAACGGAGCTGCCGAAGTTTCATTATCGTTCCAGCGTTTCAGTGCTAATCCGGCACGATGGCGGAACCACCACCACCATCATCATCATCATCAGTTGTTGACCAGGGCATGGAAACTCTTCGGGAGAAGCTGTCCCGTCTGATACCTGCCTTCCTTACTTCAATCAGTTACGCTTCCCCGGCCGAGGTTGACAAGGAAACTCTGCGAAAGGCCTTGTTGGAGCAAGGTCGCCAAAGCGGCGTTCACCTTGATTCTGACGATGCCTCGCTCATGCTGTTCGAAGCCGGACTTGCGGTTGCGGCTGTAGGATACCTCCTGGCTCTCATCCACTTTCGGTGCAGCGACTTGATCCAGGCTGACTCTTGAGCAGGGAGTGTACCCACTCCATCCCCTCGAGGTCCAAATTCATATCGGCCTTTTTACTTGGCTAGGCTTCATCATCGACGACCGGAACGTCGAATTCGGAACGGATCTGGAGCTGTTTCAATCACGCTTTCACATGGGAGAGCGGCAGCCGTCGCCAATCCTGCAATGTTTCGCCACGGTGCTCAGGTCGACGTCCAAGTTCTACGATCCCGTCATTGCTAACTTGATCGTGCTGTCTGCGCTGGCATTCATCAACTCTAATGCCATCGGGATCCGCCCGCAGTACCAGAAGATTGTCGTCACCCAAGACACGGTCAACTGGCCGTATTATTTCCGAGATCAGGAGGGGCTCCCCGAGGTTTACACGTACTTTTGTTTCTGCAGAGACATGTGCCCGGATATCTCATGTTTCCTTCCGGCTGCGCCCGAGATGGGAAAATTCATCAACCTGACCAACGATATCCTATCGTCAGTGCCGAATGTGCTTCTCTGATCATCCCACGGTTCTCGTGCTGACACTGGGCCCCTAGATTTTACAAGGAAGAGAAGGCTGGGGAAGACCGAAACTACATTCACAAGACAGCCATGGTTTTGGGCTGCAGTCCCATGTCGGTGCTAGAGTCGGCAATATTGGAAACAGCGGCTGCGTACAGTCGTTCGCAGGCCATCCTAGGAACTTGTCAAGCATATGCTACAGTCTGGCATGCATACGCCATGGGCTATGTAGCTATGCATTTCAATACCCGCCGCTACTACCTGTCGGAGATAACAATATCACAATAATCGTATGCTCCGTGGGATCAGTGAGATAGTTGCTGTCGTTGCATTTGTCGCTCTTGTATTGGAATCCATAGCCGCGTGAGTTCCTGACCCCCTTCATCATTCGACGTCTGACCAATCGTATGCGTCATCAAGGATAGCTGCACGCGCCGAAATGGCGGCCGAGAGGAAGTCGTCTCACTGGAAAGCGTTCGGCCACCCGTATTCACGGTATAGCCCCTTTAATATCTATACTTTGTGAGATTTCGGGCGCCGGAGACTATATACTAAAGAACCTACCTTGGCTTCTGGGTCCTTGGAACCGCAGATGGAGTGGCCAATGTTTCCAGCAGCTGGCACCGGGACAAGTCTCAGAGTTTTAATATCTTTGTGCAGTTTATTAAAATATTGCTGAAAAGCTACACTCGTGGCGAGGACCCACGGCTTCCCCTCGGGTGGTTCCTCTCCGCAGAGCAAGTATGCCTCACCGTGAGGATAGATACATCCTGAATGATAAGTGCCGTCAGACGTAGGACTAAGAAGTACCGCCATGCGTTTGACTTACCTCGCTTTGTATCGATCACCCACATGGTACCTATCTCTGACTCCTCAAGCGTCGACTGAATCAGGTGGGACGCCATCGGCCCCTCGAAAGGAGCCAGTCCCAAGGCACAAAAGGGCTTCTGATGCCACTGCGGGTCGTTCTCTTCTTCCGGCCGCCAGTCGGCGCGCAAGTAGGATTGCACCATCGTCCCATAACAAATGACGGAATCGTCGCCATCGCCATCGTCGTCGCCAGGAGGACCCGCCCGGGGAAATGGGATGTGCCGTAGTAGGCCAATCACCTTTTCCGTTCGCCCCAAGGCTCTCAGCGCAGTCACATTGAGCTACGAGTCGGACCAGCCTCCTGGGTCCGGTGGACACCGGACTGCTGCCGGGTGTAAATGACCCATAGTTTCAAGTAGCTTGTAATGTCGCTTTATGAGTATGATGAGCACATTGTGGTCATAGGTAAATGCAGCCGTTTCCTGACGGGCAGCTTTGCTCTTTCGGCGCCATGGGAACATGTCCCCGTTTATAAACATATCTTGAGGTTAAAGGCCGAAGGAAGTGAGCTTGCTGAAGTAAATTCCCGGAGACGAAACTGCAACGCCAATTGGAGTTTCGAGTGAAACAGAGGAAGTGGTGGCGACGGCTCCGACATGCGGGAAGAAGAGATTGAGCCATTTTTTCCATGGGAAGCCAGGAAAATTAAGAATCTACGCGTGATTGGTTGGTTGACAGTCAAATCGACAGCGCCGCTTCCTGATCGCCTATCGCCCTTTGCATTGGCTGCTTATGAGCAGCAGCTGTAAGTCTTTACCTCAAAGCACGTTTCGAGACCCGTCAACGAATTCGTATTGGAGGCCAATTTCGTCACTCGTGGAGGCAAAACAATCAAGACTCTCCTGTAAATTGATGCGGAGAAAAGTCTAATGTTGTGCTGCGTGTCCCCTGCATTGCACGCCAGGTCTCCCCTCGTAAGTAGGTTCGCAGCATACGTTTCCTGACCATGTGAACGACTAGCTATCAATGGTCATGACGACCGAGAGCTATCAAAAGTGGGTGCCGTTTGACAAGTACTGCACCGTATCAAACCCACCAATGGACACGACATTGGTTGTCCATCCAGAGATCATGCCCTGTTCGTCTGCGCAGTTCGCAAAGATATCGGCCATACCGAGCGACAGTGCCTCGACTTTTGCACCAACTGGCATCGCGATGTTTTGGGTGACAGGCAGCCAGCCAACACAACAAGTGCCATTGTCGTCCTCAAGGCAGTACTCTTCTGGCAACATGCCGTGTTGGTGTTCTGTATCTCCGAAAGAGATGGCCTCCAGCAGTGATGTGCACGTCGACAGTTGTCCCTTATTTTGCTCATAACACTGATACTGTGTTTTGGCGAGTTTTCCAGAGCAATTCGGATGCGAACCAGTGTCCTCCGAATCGCCGTCTCTGTCGCCTTTGGTTGTTTCGGGGACACGCTTCCATAGATTGCCCAATGGCGGAATCTCGAAGTCCTTTGGGCCCCAAACGGTGACTTTGCCACCGACGGCAGCAGGCCACGAGTCTTTGAGGAGCCAATGGAGAGCTTCACGCATCTCTTCGGGCCGCAGGGCTCTACCAAGCGTTTCCTGCGCAACTTGTTCGACTCTTTCTCGCCAGATTTGTTCAGCTTGCTCCCGCTCAGCTTCTTTTCTTCCCGCTTCCTCCCTTTCGGCATTTATCCTTGCTGTGTTTTCCTTGACTCTTCTCAGATAATCGGCCTTCCAGGCCTCGATTCCGATCGAGGTAACAAAGGTGCCTACGGAGACCACGATCCATACGACCATCCAAATGACGATAGAACACGCCATTCTGTAGAATTTTGGACTGAGAATCCCTAGAATTCTTGTCAGCGCCTTAAATCGAAGTCATGTCCGATCATGAGAGTCGCTTGATGTTTCTAAGACTGAATGCTTACCGCTCTTGGTATGTACTTGTTAAATATCTGCGGCGAGGCAGTTACGCATTGACGGATTGCGCGGGTAACTAGACTCGATGGTGAATATGTTTGCATCCGGGAGCTTGCTTCTTGGAGGATTCAACGAGTTTCCTTGAGACGTCTTTCTCCTATCTATAAGGCTAGGCCACATACACCAGGATGGACAGTTGATCCGCAAATGTTAGGTAAATTAGGAGCAGTGTGTTTCGTTCAATCGAAACGATATTGCTCAAATGTGTTTGCATGTTCATCACCCGATGGACCATTTAGACACGTCCAAATTGGGTTTAAAGTCTCCTGACTTTTCGTTTACTTCTTCTTCGCCGTTCTGTTCGAACCAGGTGATCATATTAAGCTTTTAGTGCCACATTGAACTCGATGCCGGGACGAAGCGTAATTCAAGGCTCGTAATTTAGGCTTTCGATAGAATGGTGACCGCAACTTAATGTGCGAAGACCAGAAATGGTACCTCGATGGATTCTTCCTGACCTCTTTCCCTTGCATATCGCGGTTGTACACAACACAGAAAGTTGGCTTCGATAGGAGTCGATGTGCAGCTAAGTTGAGACTGAAACGAATGGACTGCTGAGCTCGCCAAGCTCTGAGCAGTGAGCTTTTGTTGACACAAATTGACGAGATAGGGACGGTAAATAGGAAATAGCTACAAAAGCAGTGACAGGTTTTTGAGACGCATGAGGTTGAAGTGTGGTGCAGTCTTGAATATTGTTCGTCCGCACCAAACAGCGAGTCGAGACCCTGACGAACTCTAGCGAAGATTTTGAAGAAACAGGCAAGACGACCAACGACGAACCACTCTTCCCCGGCCAGGCCACCGCGTGCAAAGAAAGCTGTTCTTGTTGCGAAGTGCATCCTGGCGTGTGAGCTTGGCGTGCGGGATGCCAAGTCAGGCACGAGACCAGAACCGGGCCAGAAACACCCATTTTTGGGCTGCGGTGCCTGTGAGAGGTAGATTCCGGACTGTTTGGGAGCCGTGGGTTAGAAATAGATGTCACCCGTTTGAGCTTAATGGCGTGGTCTTAGGACCGTCTGATGTTCTTAGCCAGTCAGGGGTCTGGTTGCTCGCGCATGAACGACAGCGGGAGAGTACCGATATTGCCGAGTCAGTGACAACAAACAATTCCAAAATCGATACGCGAGAACGAGGCGGGGCCTAAATGGACCGAGTTCACGACCGAAAATAAGGGGTCGCTACCAATTGGCTGGTGTGTGTATTGGTGATCCTGCCGGCCGGAATGCCCAAGACTCGGAATAGGTACATGTAGTTCACGTCAAGTGCGCCGGGATCCACTCGGCCTCCGGCTTTGGCAGCACCTTATGGGATGAAAGTTTGGAAAGGCCATCTACTCGGTAAGCGACTTAAGCTTAACAGTGGCGGCACCTAAAATAGGAGAACCCTCGTGATCATGGTGCAATTGGATGCTGAAAATAGCGGCTTCCATATCAAAAAACCCACTCGTGGAGTTCGTTCACTTAAACTTCCAGAAAATACTGGTAAAGATAGAGAGATTGACGATTAGAACCTGCTAAGCGAGAGGTATAACGGAGAAGCGTTGGCATAACGGAGATACCTTAGGATTTTCATGATATAAAATATTTGAGAAGTCCGCCGGTTCGATGGAAAGATTCTAGGTCATCTATTCGATCTGGACGTTTAGCGCAAGCGCAATCATTCCGTCTCGTCTTTCTTCTTCGTCCATTTCCCCTTCGTTTACTTCTTGATGAAGATCTCTACCATGTCGACGAAAAAGGTTTTGTCCCTCCTTGCTCTTTTCGCCGGCGCTAGCTCCGCCTCTCCAGCACCTTTCCCTTTCAAAGGTTCCCACCCAGGAGGTTCCAAGCCCGGGTTTGCCCCGAGCAAAGGGAATAGTACCGGCGGCGGACCCACTCTCCCATCGGGCTTCAACAAGATCCTCTTTCAAGATGATTTCTCTACACAGCAGGCCGGCGCTCTTCCCGACTCATCAAAGTGGACTTTTGACGTTGGCACGGGCTACCCAGGCGGTGCCACGAACTGGGGCACGCGGGAGATCCAGACCTACACAAAGGACACCAAGAACATCGCCATCTCCTCCAGCGGGACCCTGACCATCACCCCGATCAAGAACGGCGAGTCCTGGACTTCGTCGCGCATCGAGACCAACGCCGCATCCGACTTCAAATGCCCCGAGGGCGGCAAGATGCGCATGGAGGCGAGCATCATGATCCCGGCTTCGGACCCCGCGACGCAGTCCGGCATCTGGCCTGCCTTCTGGTCCATGGGGTCCTCCTTCCGAACCGACGTCACCTCGTGGCCCGGCGTCGGCGAGATCGACATGCTCGAGGTCTCGAACGGGGTCGGTACTGTGTTCCAGACAGCTCACTGCGGTGTCATCGACGGCGGCCCGTGTAGCGAGAAGACCGGCATCAGCTCCAGCGCCGAGTTCCCTCGCGGGGAGTTCGTCAAGGTCGCCTGCGAGGTGGACCGTACCAGCGGCGGCGACTTCAAGACCGAGAAGCTTGTGTGGTACGTCAACGACAAGCCTACCAAGACCATCACCGGCCAGGAAATCGGTGACGCGACTTACTGGAACAACCTCGCCCGCACGAGCAAGATGATCTTGCTCAATGTTGCCATTGGTGGCGAGTTCCCCGATGCGGAGGCTGGTACCAAGACTCCCAATGCCCAGACTGTCGGTGGCGAGAAGTCCAGAATGGAGGTCAAGTACGTGGCAGTCTACAGCACGTAAGAGAGTTTGGGTGGCGGTTTTGACACGGTTACGATAATTAAGTTTCAAGGAGCATTTGGTCGACCTGCATGGAGCTCGTTAGCATCATGTACATTACACACCACGAATATAAAGCACTCAGACCCAGCAAGCTTTGTCATTAGTTTGTATCAATGTTTGTGAAACTGAATACCACACCTAAGGATATCCAGAGTCTGGTGGAATGCTGTTTGAGGAGGAAAAGCGAACGGTTCCATATTTCGCTCGCGGCTACAAGTAGTTGTCTTAGTAGATGTGGCCGAAGCCAGCTGGTAACACGAAGCTTCGGTCACCGAAAGAATTCTGCAGTCAACTAGGGAAAACGCGTGTTCTGATAACTCTCGCGAGGTCGTCCTCGTTATCGATGAGACACATCTTCGGTGCTTGGACTGTCACTGGAGTTATGGAAATGAAAAAGTTTGTTTGAACAAGGCGAAAAGTATCTTGTTGTGCCACTCGAAGGAGGCGTAAATATCGTAGAATTACGCGAGAATACTATGTACAATAAATTTCTAATATGTATCCGAAAGATACACGTCCTCTATCTACCATCTCATTTTATAAAGCAGACCCAAAGGGTTGCTGCTTAGTACTGAGCAGAGCGGCGAGCCATGCGGGCAGCACGGCGGCGCTTGCAGCCGGAGCCGGAGCCGGAAGTAGGGGCAGCGGCAGCAGCAGAGGTGGTGGGGGCAGCAGCGGCGCTGGAAGGAGCAGCAGCAGCGGAGGTGACGAGGGTGGTAGGGGCAGCGGCGGCAGGAGCGGAAGAGGCAGCGGCAGCGCTGGTGGCAGCAGGGGCAGAGGCAGCGGCGGAGGAGGCGGGGGCAGAGCCGGAGCCGGAGCCGGAGCCGGAAGAGCCAGAGCCGTAGACCGCAGGGCCGGGGATGACGCTGAGAAACTTGTTAGCATACTTTCTCAATGGTAATCGATGAAAATGAACATACTAGTTGGTGATGGCGTTGTAGATGTTGATCAACAGACCGGGGTCAGTGGCCTTGTAGGCACCGGGGAAGCTGACACCCTCGGGCTTGGCGGAACCAGATCCCTCGACGGAGATTTGGTAGCAGCTTTAGACTCTTGTTAGCCGGTTGTTCTCTAGCTGTGTGCTGAGGGTATCAACTTACGACATGTAGTACTGAGCACCACCCTCAGAGCCGGCGGCGTGGAGAGCGACGGTCTCGGCACGGAGGAGGTAGTCACCAGGGGCAATGTCGGAGGGGATGACGAAGTTCTGCTTGCCGCAGCCCTCGTTGATCAGGTCGTTACCCCAGGTGTTGTTGTTGGCGAAGTAGCCGGACTCGAAGACCTTGAAGAAGGAGCTGGAGCCGTCGGCGGCGGCGGCGTCCGCGACGGAGCTGAGGTAGATCATGACGGGGCCGTGGTGGGCACCGCCGATGGCCTCCTCGGAGCAAGCACGGGAGTTGTGCTGGTGCATCTCGACGGTGATGGTGTCACCGGCCTTGACGCCGCAGGTGGAGGCGGCGGCGGCGGCGCCGGCGTTGCAGCGCATGTCGTTGGAGGTGACATCGGTGACGGGGGAGTTGGAGGCGGGCATGCGCACGCAGGTGGCCTCCTTGTCTTCGCCATTGACCCAGAGTTGCTGGAAGATGGCGTGGCCGGCAACCATGTTGGCCATGGAGGCGGTAAGAGCAAGAGCAGCGACGGTCTTCATCTTGACGGTGTTTGGAGGTGGTGTTTTGGGGAAAGAAGGACGGTGATTCCGGGCGTTAGAAGCAATGTACACACACAAAGGTGAAAATGAGTGAAGTGACGCCGGCGTCGAGCTGTAGAGAATGACTGAAAGTAATGAGTGGACAGATGAGTGACTGTTCTGTTGGAGAGTAGAGGCTAACACCAGATGACGAGGCAGAGCTCAGTCCATATATGTAGGCTTCCTGCACTTGTTTCCCTCGTCAAATCTCAACACACCTTCGGATAGGTCATGCCAGTTCAGAGATGCCAAGCCTAAAAAGTGGAAAGAGCCAGACGCAATCCCGTCCCAGGACCCATGACGCCGCCTCATCGGTTCGATTATACCCAGTTACCATCAAGGATCTCAGCATGGGCGTTAATCTCAGAGAGCAGCGGCACGGGTCTTGGAAGAAGGCCTGAGAATCAATACTGCAGCCTCAAAACAGTTTGGCCGCATTCTGGCCCGGCGGCGAGAACCGTCATTGGAGCAATAATCTTGAAAGGGGTTACCGTTGTGGGGATGCCGTTGTTGTGTCTATATTGCGGGAAGCGTGCCTTGCAGCTCGGCAGGCGGGTGACGCGCCCAGTTCGGGTTGGTCGTCGTCTGCGGTTTTTTCCCCATTCCAGTCACTGCCCTTCTTTGTAGCTGCGTGCCGTCCCAACTTGCATCCCAAAGACCCAAGCTTAATTTAACCCCTTGACGGACCACTTGGTGGTGCTCAACCGAGCCAACCACCAACGTCGACCCCAGTTTGCTGACCGCTCCACCTCACGGGCTTGTCGTCCGAACCTGAAACACAAGCCGCGCTGACCCCTGGCGCTACTGAGTCTGATAGACAAGGTCGGCAAAAATCTCTTGTTGGTCATGAAGTAGACGCCAGGAGTCCAGGACAGGTTTTGTGAACGATGATTGAGGTGTTGTCGGACGGAACTGGAGTTCACTCGAGCAAACATGGAAACATGGGCGAGTAATTTGTTTTACTTGGCTGCCGTTCAGAAGCGCAAACCTTAGAATCTCCAGATCTTCCCGTTGAACTTTGCTGTGAGGTCTCCACTGAACTAACAGTTTTTGGTCGACAATATGAGAGCTTGAATGATTCCGATTGGCTCTGGGCTTCTTGGTGATCGTCCCTCATGACAGGGATGCCACAGTCCACTGTCCAGCACTCGATAAATCGTGTCACTCAAAGTGGTCCATCCAGGAGGGCCTTGCTGGGAATCACCTGTGCAGCCGAGGCCGCTGTGGTACACACCAGTTCGGAACTTCAGCTCCAATACATCGCCGCTCTTGACTCAAAATGCTTGTTCACGGGCTTCTCCATGGTGGCTTTTCCCCTCGATTCGAACGGCATTCAACCGCATTGAGTATTGTATTGGACACCCTGACCAACTCTTGCTCTCGTTGCTTGTCTCGCCCGGACGCCTCCCGACGTTTGTCAGTTCTCGAACGGTGAGAGTCGTTGAGGGACGCCTCGGCTCTTCTCCCAAGATATGTGGAGAGTGGAAGGCATCATTTCCGAGTGAAACGGGCCTAGATCTTGGGTGACCAGAAATTTTCGTCGCGCACGATTGCCACGAGGGTCGATCAGGAGAGGAGCACCACTGACCGCTGCATAGTTAATCAGCTTGAAACGCGGGTTATCGATTCTGCGCCTGTGCATGATTGATGGATGCAGCGAGGGACGGCTTAAGATGGAAACCAAGGCTTTGGCGGTTGATGCCGCAGCGAAAAGGAATATGACCAATTATTATGCCCATGCAGATGCAGAGCGGGAAGAGCGAGTTGCCATATGTCATTTTTTGTCGGTCTAAGAGGGACCTCTATCGCCTACCTGCAGTCCTGAAGCTATTTCAGAAACAAGGGAGCGGAGATCAAAGACGGAGATTGGACGAGTTGGCGCTGCGAGCCTCGAGGGATCAATTGGAGGCGGTCCTGTCAGCGGGACTTCATGACAGCCCAAATTTTTAACGTTCGCCTTTGCCAATTAACCCCGACTTCGGTTCTCAGCTCTGAATCCGAGGTCTTGGTAGATGCTAAGATTCGGTGGTCTGAGTAGGGAGTATCGGCGCGATAATCCGAAAGGGCCAAGATGCAAGGCAGGGAGCAAAATATTAACCTGATGCTAGTGGCCCAGGTGGCAAATTTGAATCGTTCTGGAAGAGACTTGTTGGCCCACTTGGCTCAAGAAGACTTCTGGGACATGGGGTCTTGTCCCTCAGGTTGTTGATTTCCATCCTCGTCCACGATCCGCTAAATTCACCTTTTTGCTCTATGCAAACCTTTCCACCCGGCTTTGCCCCTGCTACGTTTGCTCTGCTGTGATTTTGCCCTATTCCTACTAAAAAGGGTTGAACCGGAAAGATGAACTGATCTGGTGCAGGTGCGGGGCTCTGAGTGCCAACATTCGCTAGGCTTTGTGCACCAACGCGGCATGACAGCACGCACGTTAGCTCGTCTTCGTTGCATATGAGGCCATTCTCGACCATAGTCTGAGTGGAGGATCCCTTCATTTTCAGACCTATGGATCGGCCCTTCCAAACGAATAAAAGATTGAAATGCCATTGCGCTTAGTACTGAGTGTAGTACTGAGTCTTTTCTTCAACTAGCTCCAGGAAAGATGATTAGTTTCGTCCATTTACATGGGCACGCAATGCTAGACGTACCTCGGATCGTCCTCGTTATTTCAGACAAGACACCAATGAGCAATGTCACGGATCTGTCTCCATCTTTGCACAGAAACTTCGCTGTATTTTGTAGAACCAACTCAATGCGCTTTTGCGGCTTATCGCTGGTCGGTAACGGTCATGACCTGAGGCAGAGGAGCCGGGGCGTTGCGCATCTCAACGGCAACCCTGGTATCATGAATGCGCCTGTCGAACGACTTGAATTCGAAGACACCCTCAAGTTCACGGCGGATGCTAGCCAAGTGCTCGTGAGCCTTGAGAATCTCATCGGGTTTGTTGTCTTGGTGAACGTGGACCTTGATGAGGAACATCCAACGACGGCCGGGATCAGCCGGAGCAAAGGTTTCCCAAGGCGCAAGGTGGGTGAGAGGGGCGCCGTCTCCGTTCATCTGGAGGATATAGTGTCGTGACAGACAGAATTCAACCTCATCCCTGAAGAACTGGTACGTCTCCTCGATAGCCTCGCTCTTGAACCTGTCTCCGTCGTTAGCCTGCGACATTGCCGGCCAAATGATGGCACACACTGGTAGTTATTGTCCTTCATCACAGATAGAAGGTTTCTTTGGTCCCAAATCTCCGTCTTCTTGCGCTGCGTGACCGAGGACCGGCCCTGGGGAGGGTCGGGAAAGTCGGTCCAGCGGAGAATGCCCGGGCGGGTGTTGAAATCCACTTCGGGGGAGGTCGGGCCGAAGTCTTTGTCCTTGAAGACCTCGTAGCGGGCTTGAAGAATGTAAGACTGACGACTGAGTTGCTGATGAAGATCTTTCCACAACATCTGGATGTCTTTCCGTGGGGTCTTCACGATCGAGTTCTGGTTCGAGATGCCGCCGGGCTTAGCAGGGCCCTTGAAGTAGAGAACCCGATGGAGACTCTGCCACGCAGGCATGGCACAGAGGCCGCCTAGAACGGAACAGGCCGCTTGTATATCATCGTCGTCGACGAGCGTTGTCAGGAAGAGCTCGTACATGGCGAGACCGGTGAGTGAAGTTGCCTACGTGAGACAACGCTGGGTGAGTAAGGATAGCGAGACATGAGCGTCGGTGAGATGAACCGCTGGAAGCCGGCAAAATCGCGGGGAATCGGTCTCTCCTGCTAAACGTCACGTGTGGTGCAAAAGTCCGTGCACCAGAGATACGTCACTCGCGACGCGCTGTCGTCGCGGTCGGTCTCGCAGCTGTTGCCCCACCAAGGTCGCAGCTTCACAATCCTCCAAAGTAGGCAGGCACTTCTTTGCTGCACGATATGCGATTGTCGGTCATTCGCGTCACATATTGGTCATTTACGTCCTCAATTGGATGTCGACAATTACACACAGTCTTCGCCATGTCGTCGTCAAAATCCTCGGCCGCCAAGCGCAAGCAGAGAGATTCTATCTCACCTCCGCCAGTTAAACGCAAGGTGCAGAGCGGTACAACCAGTAAGCCATTCCCCGGAATCCTTGCGACGATCCAAACTGACTCTCCCTCCCCAAGAAAGCGCGGTCGCAAACTTCTTCAAGCCGGCCTCCCAGAAGCCCAAAGATCGCACGACGTGGACTGAGCGAGCCCCGAACGACGATACTCCAGCGACACTTCTTGTCGGCCGTTACGAGCCTGAGACTGCCGCCTCCGAATCGGAAAAGAGGACGAAAGTAGCTGCGTTCGATCTGGTATGGCAGATCTGACCTGCCTTTGCTGCTAGAACAGAACAGTGTTGACGCCTGCGACTCAGGATTCTACTTTGATCACTACAGCGTCCGGAAAGAAGCATGCAGACGATGGCACAGACTGGAAATGGTGGCACACTTCTGTACCTGGGAGGCTCAGGGACTTATACAATAACGAAGGGTTTGTTTGGTATGGTTTTCATACTACACCAGCAGCTGACATGGCTAGGTATCGAGTTGTCGTTTTGTCGAATCAGGCAGGACTTGTCTTGCACCCAGATCCTAAAGCCAAAGGACCCAAAGCTTCGACAAAAGACCGAGTTTCGGCATTCAAACAGAAAGTCAATGCAGTCTTGGCGCAGCTTGACATTCCGACGACCGTGTATGCAGCGACCGAGAAGGATATCTACAGAAAACCTCGCCCTGGCATGTGGAAGGAATTATGCAAGGACTACGGCCTTACCAACGAAGTAAACCTGGAACAGAGCGTATTTGTTGGAGATGCGGGAGGACGCACGGCGACCATCAAGTCTTCCAGCAAGAATACGGCGGGAACGGCAAAGGATTTCAGCTGTTCCGATCGAAACCTGGCCCACAACATCGGCATCGATTACAAGACACCAGAGGAGTTTTTCCTCGGTGAAGAGCCGCGAGACTTTATCCGGGAGTTTGATGTGATTCACTACCCTTATTCCGAAGAATCAAGCACTTCGCCATCCGATATCCTGTTCGAGAAGAAGAATAAACAGGACATCGTCATCTGCTGCGGGCCACCCGGCGCAGGCAAGAGCACGTTCTTTTGGAAACACCTGAAGCCTCTAGGATACGAGAGGATAAATCAAGACATCCTCAAGACGTGAGTGAAATGCATTGATGTCGGGGTTACTTGTCATTGACCTTACCAGTCGGGACAAATGTATTCAAGCGGCAAAGGAACTGCTGGGCGCGGGGCAGTCCGTTGCAGTCGGTTAGTAATAAGATACTCGGACGCATACATCGCTTTACTGATCAGTTTCCCAGACAACACCAATGCTGACCCTGATACCCGAGCTGTCTGGACCCAATTGGCGGAGAAGCAGAAGGTGCCGATCAGATGCGTCTGGCTGAAGACGCCTCTGATGGTCTGTGAGCACAACGATGCTGTTCGATCCATGAATGCATCCGTAAGTCTACCCTAGCAACGTGGCTCGGAGACAAAGCTCATTTGCTTCTAGCTCAACCCGGAATCCAGAGCAGCACTGCCCAAAATGGCCTTCAACGGATTCAAGTCACGATTCAAGGAGCCGAAGCTCAAGGAGGGATTTCAAGACATCACCGAGGTCGAGTTTGCCTTCAGGGGTACTAAGGAAGAGCATGATGTATGGGCCAAATACTGGCTATAACCATTTCCGTGCCCCTTTCTCTCTACCTTGGTATTGCTCGAACAAAACTCCACGCGGAGCAATGCTTGGTTTAATGGGCGCCCGGTAATGTTTTATTCACTTTTTGCAGAAAGATACCCAGATGATTGATGAATGAGGAACCGGCTGTCGAAACTCGAATAAACGATGCAGCCTGTAGACTGCCAAGGCTGAAGTCGGAACATGATACGGCGCCTTGAATCACGTACTGGGAAACTTTCCCAAATAAGGGCCATTGCAGCTACTCGCCGTTGCGTCGCGGTGGTATCAGCAATCGCTTCGTGCCGACGGGCCGGCATACCAAGCACATAGGCGGGAATATGCGCGATGTGTTCAGCGGAGGCTCGTCGATCTCCCGAGCAATGGGTCGTAGTTGTGCCCGCTTATTGGCCCAATTGTCAAGCTAGTGAGACTGGAGAATATACACAACCTAAACTCTTGGCCTTTTCCTCTCCTTGATGTTCTGGATGGGTGTAGTCAACCCGGACTATTTTGCTCGGTTGCGGACCCCGCTCCGCCCAACTGGAGTTGCTCCAAAACTTAGTCTCACATGACTTCCCGCGTGTGCATGCCTGGCTTAAAAGCCAATCAATCCATTGAGTCGGCCAATCGCACCTGTCTTTTAAGCTGGCCAGGTCGCCTCACAGCATCCGAAACTCGTATTAGATAATTCATACGAGGTTAAGGCGGCCTTGAGTTTCACCGGCGCGTTATTCCGACGGGCTCCTTGGCCGCTGGCAAGGTCTCAATGTGCAATATCTCAACTGGGATTCTCAATCTTCATATGCAAGATCAAACATGGACTTATAAATCCGCCACCGCCAACAGAAGACAGGATGGAAGTGAGAACTAAGAATTACGATAATTTCGACGGTGAAAGGCGGCGTCCAATGGGCAGAAATACGAAAATCCTCAAGAGGTCAGCCACTCGTCAATCGGTCAAGCCATACTTTCCAAACGGGAACAACGGAAGACTCAAACAGTGATCCGATTTAGGAATACCCCCTCATGGGGAAAATATTATCTCTCGCGGGACCGTGTACGGTGTCCTTGTCAACGGCTTCAACGCAACAACCTGCCAATCAATGAGTTCACATCCCGTCGTCCCATGGCAAGTACAACCCTCGGGAAGTCCTCATTCGAGTAGGCAAGATCACCGTTCAAACTGAGTCACTCACCGGATTCTGTGTTGTGGCCCACTGCATGCTTTTTCATTGCACGAGACTGACCTGCCCAGGGCATGTGGAAGAGTAGCAGACACGACTCTACCTGGTCTAGCAAGAAATTGAAGGATGCGAACCACAATCTCGACAAGTTCTATGAATCAGTTACATAGAAAAAACTCACTCAAAGGCAGGCAAAACTTAAAAGAAAATACCCAGATGTGTTGTTATTAATCAAGTGTGCCCAGATAATGATCGACAAACCATTGAAAATGAAGATCGCCACCGTTCTGAGTCTGCTCGCCGTGGCTGCTTTTGCCGCTCCCGTCGCAGACGTTTCCATGGTTGAAGTTCGTGCTACTGACGGCAAAGAGCGGTGTTTGCAACTGGCAGCCTTGCTGAGCAACCAAAGGCCGTAGCCGTGGCAAGGGAACCTGGAGGGGGAGCTAGATGGACCTGTATCGGTCGGTTGATCTGGAACTTCATAAATCCTACAAATAGCTGGCAAGTCACTGCGTGGTCCACATTAAGGTTGACAAGAATTGGCCGCGAACCTTCTAGTTGGCTGTCACGTTAACATGATTCCATGGGAGTCTTGTCATGAACCGTCTCGCCCGTGAAGCATGTAATAATTTGGTCACTGAAACCACTCATCCACAGCCTGCTGCCTTCTTTCCAAACTAGGTTTGACTCAGATTCGGCAACTGAGATCCAGTACTGCTTAGGAATACCCTTCGTCACCTTGGTGATGTTGTGGCCAACCGCGACAGCACCGCCAAAACTTTGACAAAGAGCACACGATAAGCACAAAACTAACGTGGGACATTTGCAAATATCTTGCAAATTCAAAGTCCTAGCCTCTGACTCAGCATGGGCTACGCGGCGTCCCCAGTTCTCTGACTTACCAAAGGTACCTTACCTATTCAAACTGCCTGGTCCTCAGAGCCTCTGTAAACACTAACTTTAATCGGGACATCAATCATCTATGTGTGCGAGTCACCGCCGGCGTGACCTACATGCGGCTTTGCAACGTTTTCAAATTGCACGGTCGAAGACTCGCATGCTCAGTCTGCCAGTGCCAACCAAACCTATCTCCCTATTCGGGTTGCCTGCTTAGCTTGGCTTGGAACCGACAGAACCCAGCCGTGAAATTTTCGTTGAGGGGCTATAAAGACAAACATGATCTTTCCAATACTCACATTTTTCAATTTCTACTCTTCAACATCGATCATTTTCACCTTCGAGACCGATCGCTTTTCTGGCTGTCCTCTAGCCTCCTCTCAAAATACCAACCTCTGATCTACCCATCACCAACCAACCACCGATCAAAATGCGTTTTCTCTTCCTGCTCACTCTTCTTGTCTCCACGATCCTTTGGCAAAGCGCGACCGCCTACAAGAGAAACCTATGCGAGGAATGCCTGGCAGAATGCCCAGATCCCTCGTGGAACTCGCTGCCGTGCATTTCGTGCGCGAATGCCCTTGATTGCAGGAAGGTTTACGTCGAAAGGGTACAGTTATCCCTTAACCCGCTCTCGATTTTGTGTCGTCAATCGCAAGATCTAGTGGAGCTAACTTGAGGAAACAGGGCCAACTGCCGAGGTGGTTTGGCACGGGCGGAGGAGTAACAGTCGACCGAGACCCGTATTCCCCCAAATACGGACTCGTACCGATCGACGGCGGGTCCAATGAGCCATTGCCCCGGCGCCCGAATCCGAGCCCTTTTTAGACGAAATAAATCTGGACAAGGTCCGCGTATCAACATGATGCTTGCGCACCATTTCAAGTTTTCGGCACCTTGGAAATTTCCCTGTGAGACCCTTGACCGCCAACAGATGGGAGGGTTAACGGGGTGGATGAGAATCTCCCGTACCATTCGACGTTTACATTAGAGAGCTAGCTCTGCGCCAGCTTAACTTGATGGGTACAACATCTGAAAGTTTTGAATTTTGGGCAGTGTACTTGCGGTGTATTATGTGTGTGACTGTGGCCTTCAGATTGTTCACGGGCGGTTATTCGGTAGAAGTACAGTATTCAGCAAAAGTCATCTGTATTCATATGAGATGACATTCCCCGAATTGACTCATTCGCGCCCTAAAATGAGATGGGTTTGGCTTGGTTGAAACTTGAAAGTGGCCGGATTGATTCTGTACGGATAGACCGCGCCTGAGATCGGTACTTGCAGCGTCGTAGGATCAACTGACACCATAAAAGAGAAGCCCTGTGGACTTGCTCCAGCGAAATTCTCAATGGGAGGTACCCTCAACGGTTGTCAAACATCACAGATCCTTAAGGACACAATGGACGCAATCACCCCCAAATGTACGTACCCAGGCCTTGGACAACCACTTGCCAACGTTTTCGAAAGCGCCAGGAAACGTGATGCCCGCTCACTTCCTCACACGTGGCCTGAATGACGTTCTCCTAAGTTGTTTTGCCCTGAGTGGCTGAAAGGCTGCCCGACGTATTGAGCCGCGTGGAAAATGTCGGACTGGTTCAATTAGGTCTGTATGTGCGTTGAACTAGGTTTTCAGTCCGGCCCTTCCCGACGTCCAGTCTCTTGCCGCTCGCCCCCATGAGATTCAGGAGCCCTTGCAGCAGCTCTCTTGGGAGTCTTTCACGCGATACGGAGGGCATTTGATGGCTTTCCAACGATGCTTCCGCGTGCCTAGAAGAAGGCATCCCTTCGAAAAAAAAAGAAGAAAAAAAACTAGAGTGGATTTCGGAAACAAGTTCTCCTGTTGTGGTACTGCATCTCACGACATGCGACCGGGCTGTCTTCATAATGCTAGTTTGATACTCTTTCCCCGCTTCATAGACGATCTCTCGCGCAGGCCTGCCTGTTGTATCTGCCACATACAACGACGAAGACATGAGAGTTCCGAGCACCTGATGCTGATGGTTCTGGAAATTTGGTAGTCGCGAGGGGTCGTATAAGGCAGTTGTGTTTATGACGATGCATTGTTGACCATTGTGCGTCTTAATGAGATGATGCGGCAACAATTCGTTTCTACGTGGTCCGTTATCGTCGACATATCTTTGTGGAATCGTCAGGTAGAAGACATGAGGTTTCGAATAGCGAATGCGGTTGATGGCAGTATTGTCTTCGTCATACGTCGTCTCGTGCTGTCGGCTCATCTTATCGTTTCGTCTCGTCCTGTCGGCTCATCTTTGTTTCTTCTCGTCCTGGCGTCTCGTCCTGTCGTCTCGTCCTGTCGTCTCGTCCTGTCGTCTCGTCGTCTCGTCTCAGTGTGTCATGCTGTGTCGTGGTTCATCCTCGAAGTCGAACGGTCATGATCGATTCCATGCTGGTGTTCGGAGAGCCACTTAACGATTCAGGTGAAGTCTCTCGGATATCGTAACTTATCATTGAACATCGAGGGTTGCGTAAAGAATTGCCAAGTCCTCGCCAGGTTTTATTAGTGTGTGTGTGGGAGGAATGGCAGATATTTGTATTATTCTGGAGACTGCCTAGGATTGGGGAACAAATTGGCTCGTGGTCGACGCGTACGGCCATCTGGCTCGGTTGGTTGTGCCGTGTTTGCCGTTTTTGCCGTGGTGCCGTACGCGATGCCGTCCTTGCCGTCGGTAAACACCTTAGCATTTTAGACTTTGTGGCTTGCCCAGATCAACGCAGTGGAGGCACCTGAGACATGCTTGCAAAGAAAAGATCCGATTGAGTTTATTTCGACGTTTTGCGGGGAATTAGTTTACTGATTCACAGAAAGATCACATTTGTCACATTTGATGCAGAAGGAACAGCCATTGACTCAGGTCATGAGGATTATATTGTTTAAATACACTGACCCCATGTTCATATATACACGGAATGGCCAAGCGGCCCAGTGCTGCGCATCAGCTTACACAGCACAGAAATGAAAAGTGTGTGGTTTCGTTGTCTTCCATCGTCCGTTCTTTAACCACGAAGTTCACTGGCGTCTCAAAGAGACTGAGCGCAATGTTGCACCGTCACGATCGCGAGCAAGCTCGGCGACCGGAGAGACCCAAGACGAAGGAGACCGGACCAAGCAAGACGCTTAGCAAGACTTGACGGAAGAGTACTTGCAGGCGTCGCTGGGGCCGGAGCGGAGCTTCTTGGGCTCGTTGCCGGGGCTGGTGCCCTTGTACTCGGTGCAGATATCCTTGACGGAGGTGGCGCAGGTGCCGGTGATGGTGGCGGTGTCGCCCTTGTTGGAGTTGATGCCGGTGAGCACCTTGCCGTTGTAGGCCTTGACGTTCTTGACGACGACGGTGCGCTTGCCCATCTTCTTGCAGTTGCCGCAAGAGCGGTAGAGCTTGCCGAAGTCGACGACGATGAAGCCGTCAATGGTGACGGTGCCGAGACCGTTGTGCTGGATGACCTTGTCCTCGGCGCCGCGGGCACCACCGCCGATGATGGAGGCGTTGCCGTCGCCCTTCAGGGAGAGGGCGTCCTCGCAGACGGCGGTCCACCAGACGTTGTTGATGGTGCAGGAGCCCTTGCAGTGGACACCCTCGATCTGGTCGGCACCGATGATGGCGTTCTTGAGGGTAGCGCCATCCTCGAGGAGGAAGACGGCGTCCTTGTCGCCACCCTCGGCCTGACCGGTGCACTTGACGCCACGGCCGTAGGTCTTCATGCCACCGTCGAAGGTGCCCTTGACCTTCTGGGCGGACTTGTAGGTGACGGAGCCCTTGGAGGCGGGGATGGGGAAAGAGGCGCGCTTCTCGATGACGGCGGCGCCGTTGGGGCTGGACTGGGAGCCGGGAGCGGCAAGGACGGCAGAGGCCGAGATGGCAGCGAGGACAGCGGAGAACTTCATTTTGAAAGTGGTGGTTGGTTTAAGAAAACACGTAGAGTTGGAAGAGTTGGATGTGTTGTAACAACGAACGAATAATAACCACCAGGGTTAAAGAATGTGAGTAGTTGGATTGGTAATGAGAGACGGTTGCGGGAGATGCTGATGAGAGGATGAGGATGAAAGGGAAAAGAGAATATGATGGTTGGGAACTTGACGTCTTCTTATATCTAGAATCTGCTCGCAACATCATCTCCCAACAACACCTGCTGCCCACATCACTCCGGAAGCAGCGATCCTGATTCTGCATCCCTATCCCTCGCCAAGACATTTCGTGTGGGCCTAATCATTGAACGAGCTCACAGACACAAGCTTTCGCCCAGGGCTGGCGGTTTGGTTGAGGCCCGTTGAGGCCCGTCCAGAACAACAACAAGTCCACAGTCTGGCCCACGATGGAGTGAGAGTCGAGACTGAGTGCAATTTGGTCTGCGCGGCTGCAAGTGAAGGCGCCAGCACATCGAGCTCGACAAGGGTTGGGGGGCCAGGCACACACAGAGAATCAGAGCGCCCATTATCGATTCATTTCGGGCAGAGCCTTCCTTCCCTGTCGATAAGATCCACATAGATATCAAGGCATGTTCGGACGCTTCGGCGAGCCGCAACTCCAGCTGTAAGACTAAGAACGACCTGTTTGGCTGATCAGGGAGGCAGAAAGGCTGCCCAAACAGGACATGCAATTGGCCAAGGAGAAGAGCCACAACGGCATTGGACGGTCAATTTGCCCACCGGCACAGGGGGCATGACATGACCGTGGTCAATAGACCTAACGACAACAAGTCGTCTTTCCTTTATTGTCTGTATCAAACCATGCTAGAACCGGCTCGCTTTTCGTATTTGTCTAAAAAGTGGTGCTGGCTGCATTTCTACCCATGAAACAAGTCAGGGGCTGTCACGAGGTTATGAACAAGGCGAAGAAGAATTGGGGATTCGACTTTTTTGGGGAAGCTGGCCGGTTCGAATTTCGATGTGATGTTCCGAGGTCACATTGCCAGCCGCACGAAGTGAGCAAGGGGGTATAAAAAAAAACCCCCGAAAAAGTTTTTTAATTCAAGAGACGAGGAAAAGGTTGGTGGTCAATATTCCGCAATTGTTTCCGAATGCGCTAGCGCGCGGGAAGCGCTCCCATTCGCCGCCACCCATGTTTCGGCTATATATTAAGGGAGATGAACTGGGGCCCTCAAGGAACCAACTTCCATATAGATAAGACCCGTTGCCACGGTCCTGAGTAATTCCCGACCTCACCGAAACGGTCAAGCGTTGAGGACTTTGATACCTTGACGGCGTTTTTGACTGGCAGATTTGACACATTTGCCGAACTGGCAAAAAAAAAAAAGAAAGACTAGAACTTTTCTCGAATAACCTTACCAATGTTAACAGGATTCATGGCGACGGCCAGCATGTCAGTGGAGCGCGCGCAGCTCAACCGAGTGCTCTATGATCCAGGTCCAGGGATCGTGACTTGACGTGGCAAAGCTGATATTACCTGTTGGCGGGCCACCGACCACTCAGCGCACGGCGCAATAACTACCCGTAACTTTCACCGCAATGCTCGCTCCAGACCGCGTCGTCGGCCCCTGTTCAAGCCTGTCGACCTTAATCGGGGATCCGGGGTATCGCTGCTGCCGACCGAGAACAGGCCAACTGAAAGTGACAAGGGGGCTGACACGCATCGATGATCGATTCAACAGGTCACTCACTCACTCTGAAGTGCGAGATCCGCCACAGGTGGATCAGGTAGTGAATCATTGGCGTTGCGATTCGTCTAAACTGCGTATGACCCCGTCAGGCTCGATGCATAGTGCATACATACCACGATAACTCTTCAAAGCCGAATGATCTCCAGTGCTGCAATATATTGCCAACTCGTGTTAAATGTAAGCTTGGGCGGGGGCCCACTGTTAAACTAGCTTTACTGCTGAACTGCTGACACAAACAGTGGACCCCTAGCCACGCTAACATTTGAAACCCTGGTGAAGGAGTAGACACTCTGTAAACTAGGTACACTGCAAAACGGGGTTGTTGCACCCAAAAATGGAAACTTGGATTTTCCCCAATGTCACTTGTGCTTTGTTCGGCTTCGAGATTCGCCTTCAGTTGCAATGGAACAAGGCAGAAAATAAAAAGTACAGTACTGGTAAGGACAGAGTCAGTCCCCGTCGCTCCATTGCCAGTTGTGGCGGTGTGAGAATCCAACACGGGTAATGGGCAGCAAGCATGGTTAACATTAATCCTTGGCACCTTTCCCACCAATGCGCTGGCTCCATTCAGCCTGTTGATTCCCACGCACTTTTCCAGAAACGTGATGCCAAGACTTTGGGAAAGGAGATGGTGCCAGACTGGACCTTTGCCAAGACCTTTTTGGAGTCCTAAGATCGGCGCACTTTGCACTCGAAACCGAGGTTGCCGACCAATTGTGTTGGGCGCGACACTGCAGAACGCATTTTGGAGCTTCGAACTTCTGCTCCACGCGCATGCTCGTGATGTTTTTTTTTTTTTGTGAACACTGACGGACACCGGAGCACCGAATTCAAGACTCATCGGACGGCCCCGGATCCTCCGCGAGACCTCCCGTCTGAAGCCAAAGCCGGCGACAGAAAAGGCCGCTTACCAGGGTCGGAGGCGCCCGGCCAGAGCTGGCCAAAATGCCAACAGAGGGTCTCCCGGAGTGGATAACGTCCTTCCACAAGGCCCACCCCGAGATTGAGCAAAGTGGACGCCGCATTCTGGCTAACGGTGAGGCTGTCCCGGGGTCACATTGAGATTTTGCCGTCCTCAGTTTCGCCGGCTGCAGAAATCCACTCATCGATAGTGATCTTTACTGGAGAAAGGTTGCCGACCGCACCAGGCAGCATCCAGTAAAGCTGGTTTCGTCCCTCGCAAAAGGCCGGAGGTCATCTCAAGTTTAATCTATGTGATTTTTGTGTCATCAGGTGAACCAGCCTAGCCGGCCCCTGATTTACATTGTGAGGCAAAAGAGGACCAGCCTCGACGCCCTAATTGCTACGCTATCTGCAAGGAACCAGATCTTATGCCAAGGGTCTTCAGTTAAGCATAGGGGTTATCTGAGAGGTGGGCGCATCCAAACCCGATGAGCGCATCGAACATACTGCCTGCCATGCCTGAATACCATCCGAGCAACAGCGTGGTGCCACTTTTTCCAGACTCTGGGAAGCAGCCTACGGGATGACGATCTGAAATTGTGAATCGTTGTTCGGATGGATTTTGCGGCAACCTTGCCCCGGGACCCATACCCGAACGCTGATTTCAGTGGATGGATAATCATCTCCGTTGGTTACTTGCATTGTCATGACGGCACCTTTCCCTTGTGTTAGCGTGATGGCGAATGGCTACGTATCGGGGCATAATATTCGGCAACAGGAATCTATTCCCCAGAATTGAGAAATCACCGCTGGTCCTCCAAGGATAACAATCGGCTAACTTGCTCCTCGCTGGGCAGAATGCTGCGGGCAGAAGGCGATGGGGACGCAGCAACGTCGTTCGGAGATCGATTCCGCCAGAAATGAATTGTCTGGTGGTGATTCCGTCCTTGTGGTTCGCAGATCTAACCTTGCCAGAACATCCAGAAATACTTCGGCTCATCAGGAGCCTTCACCGCAAACTCCGCGTGTGGCAAGACGGTGAGCGATACGCCCAGCCCTCCCCCCAAGCGAATCCGCGAGCTCCTCCTATTCTCATACGAAAATATGAGGGACTTGCCCGGACAGATGTTTTGCACAGCGTAGCCGCCGCGCGTGTTACAGAAGTTGTGGTCTACCATCCGATGATTTCGATAAAACCTGTGCCAAGCATCGCCCCCAGGACCATCCACTCCAGCATCTCCATGGTCCCAATAAATCGCACCCGCATGAGCATAGACGACGAACCCACCGCGGCACAGCCTGGCATCAAAAGTGGATTCTGCGAGCGGACGCCTCGCCTCTCTGCCCAGCGGCTCTCGAGTCTCATCATGTAGCTATCACCGATGCATGACTATTCTCAGCAGGTGGTGGGGAAGCCCCAATCTTCTAATTTATATCTTGATTTTCTACAGGTTGAGTAGACGATAGCTCCGAACACTCCGACTCGGGGTTGTAGATGCACCGAACTAGCCTACATGACTTCCTTGATCGTTTTGATGAATCCCATACGGGCTGTCGGGGAAGTGGAATATTCGCCGGACCAGCTAGAACTCCCGGCATTTCGCTAGGGATAATGAGAAAGTTCCTCGGGGGCCGAGGGCAGCGGGTTCAATTTTAGTACTGACCCGTTGATTCCTTCGGCCATCTGCCGTCTTCTGCCCAGTCGATGGAGCCAGCCCCAAGAACTACCGACAGAAAATCCCGGAACGAATCTTTGCATTATGGCGTGTGACCTCGCGTATTATTACGCCGCACCCCGACGCATTCGCCTCTGAGTTGAACAGGCTGGCAGCTTGTCTGAGAAATTAGACGTCTTCTCACAGTCACTCGCTCGGTTGTTTGTCCATCTTGGTAGGAGATCTTCGCACTGATGATAACCGATTGCTACAACTCCTTGAAATTAACTTTTGCGCGTTTTGAGCCACAGAGGCTTAATGGATTCGTCCACGGTAATGTCCAAAACATGTTTAAGTAACGGGGCTGTTTCTACGGTCAATATTTTGGCTTGATAATCCAATTCAGTTAAACCGTATCACATGCCCTGGCTTGAATGCTGAGGTGGCTGTGGCAACTATAAGCCTAGTCTCGGTCGATGTAGTCCCCTTTTTCTCTTCCGACAGCTGTTGAGCATCTCGATGATTCCCATTTAAAGAATTAGCCACGACATTAGAGATAAGACGCTTTGGTGTGATGTAGAATCTGAGTTTGGATTTAGGTTTGAGGCAACCTTGGTATAACGAAGCTCGGCCGTCTTAACACAGAACTTGCCACGTGCTTGAGTAAACACATTGCCAGACCTAACTCCCTGAACCTAAGTTGGTATGTGCTATTGGACCGTGCGTCGGTCTTTTTGAACGGAGAGTTCAGTCTTCTAACTTCAGCTCTGATAATGGACGACCTCGATTCGATCATCCCGTCCGACTCAACGCCATTTTTAAGTTGGGGACAATAGCCGTCCCGGCTCCGTGGATGGAATCTGGTTGACAAGCTGTCTCCAGAAGCCCTTAGACTTGCATTTTCCTATTGTTAGAATTCGTCTGTAATTTATTCCGACTTCATTCTGTCATGTCGACAAATCAGTCACATTATATCGCGGCCAAGCAGACCAAGGTCTGCCATTCTCAACGCCTTCGTTTATAAGAAAGCCTCGATGACTCCGGCGCGCTCTCAACGGCAGAATTTCACATCAACATGATCGAATTCAAAGGGGCGGACCATTTTGACGAACGAGCTGATGGACATGATCATCATTCAAGTGATCGCATCGTCGGCCCTCAACACGAGAGATGGCATAGTACGTCTTAGTATATCGTGCAAGAGGTTGCACCACATGGTTGAGGGTTGCAAGAAAACGGGATTGAAAGCCTGGGTGCCCATGAACCACACCGACGGTCAGTTCGTGCGAATGGTCCAACTCTTGGAATTCTCTTTTATAGACGCTTCAGAAACACGCGCACGAATTCAAAGCCAGCAAGAAGAACTATGGTTCTGGCCACAAGAGGCATCTGGCGGGGATTGGTTCGAGAATATATTTTCAGAGAGAATTGGATCAAACAAGCCGTGACTCAAATGATCATCACTCAGATCAAGGCCATGGAGAAGATTCTGTTCTCTCCGGTCGACACCGACCACGTGGTGTATATCAAGGTACGTCGATCAACTCATCCCAAACTCAGCAAATCTGCCAAAAAGAAACTTGCAACACCGGGCATTCGCCGGTCGTCTCCGACCCTACTACTACTCCGGCTTCGTAAGGCCATTGGTCGTTAACAGCAACGGTTCCCTCCCGAATCGAAGAAAGCGGCAAGAGTCTGTCTGATATTTTGTATGAAATCAGTCAACCCGACGGCACTCGGCTATCAATGGACAAAGACTACCCCCGGCCACGGCCAACAACCCGGCTTCGAGCGTGCACCACAAGGACGCTGTCGGCGAGCTCTATCGTTTGGCTCAGCGGTGGAGATGCAGGTAATAACAGCACGGACGAAGATGAGGAAGAGGAGTCTGCGGTTGACTGCAAGAACGACGGTCCGGTTTCCCCCCACTCTAACAGAGGCTAGATATCACGAGCCAGGATGAGATTAAGGCTTAATAAGGAGCGAGATTAAGGCTCAGCGGGCAAGTTAGAGTAGTCTAAAAGATATCTCTGATAATAGGGAAGGACTAAGTACTCTCTAAATAAGCTCTAGTTCTTCTCTTAAGCTTAAAGAGAGCTAGAGAAGAATATTTTAACTTTAACTATTGTCGCGTAGCCCAGACCTCCTCCAGAGCTCTCGGCGCTACTGGCGCCGCCCTCTAAGCACCACACCCACTACACAAGGCTCTATATATAGACTCTTGCCTATAGCTACTCCTTTTCTGCTATAATAGATTACTTCCTTTTACTTACTCTATGCCTATATATATAATAGTTATAAGCCTAGTGTTATATATATAAGTATAGAGCAAGTAGAAGGAAGTTATCTATTATAGCAGAAAAGGAGTAGCTATAGATAAGGGTCTATATATAGAGCCTTATATAGTGAGTATAGCACTTAGAAAGTAGCGCTAGTAGTGCTAAGAGCTCTAGAGGAGGTCTGGGCTATATAATAACTATATTTAATTATATTAACTTCTTTAGTTTATATTATATTTATATAGAATATATATTTGTCTCTTATTTATATTAATAAAAATATAAATTATTAAAATAGTATAATATATATATGAGGGTATAAGTATAGCTAAAGGCCTAGACTAGGGAAGAATAATAACTTTGTGTAATAATAGGTATATAGTAGTATATTAAGTATAACTTAGCTTCTTCCCTAATAGTGTGCAGAAGCCCCTTTTAAAGTATATATATATTATATAAGGGTTTCATAAGGGTTTAGCGCACGTTTAGTGCTGCTTACTAATACCCTTATAACTGCCCCCCTCTCTAAGGCCTTAGTCTCTAAGGCTTAAATTAGCTCTTATAGGCTTAGCTGCAGGCTTATTTAAATAATATCCCGTAATAATCTAAATAATCTAATTATCTAATTATCTAAATACCGCTTATTTTAGCGTTATTTTAGCGCTTGTTTAGTATACGTTTAGCAAAAGTTATAATATAATAGGGTTATTGCAAACTTAATATATACTTATTAAATATTATTATTTTCAGCACCTCTTTAGTGCGTGTTTAGCAAAAGTTATAGTATAATAGGGTTATTATAAACTTAATATATACCTATTAAATATCCATATAGGATTATTATAAACTTAATATATATCTATAGTAGATATAGTATAGGGTTATTATAAACTTGATATATATCTATAACTATATAATATAATATCTAGTATAGAGTTATCATAAACTTAATATATACTTATAACTATTATATATCTTAGTAATGCTAAGGATAGACTAATTATATATTAAATAATAGCTATATAACTACAGTCTTCTATACTATAACTATAGTATTTAGTAGCTATCTTTTAATAAATTAAGGTACTTAACCTCTTTAGTAGTAAAACAGGCTGAGAACCTTAAGATAAAAATAATAAAACTATATACTCCTATATACTTATATAGGAATATTATAATAGTATAGCTTTATATCTAGAGGTTTTAGAATAAAGAAAAGGATCTCTCTGAGTAAAATAACCTTATTATAGATATAAACTATTAAGTAAAAGTAATAAAAGCTTCTAAATAATAAGATAAACTATAATAATGCTAACTAATAATGCTCCTCTATTCTCCTCTCTACTCTTAATAAGATAAAAGTCCTACTATACTATACTAACTAATATACCTATCTAGATACCCTCTAAACTAGGCTATCTATACTACTCTGTTTTAATTATCTCTTATAGTCTTACCTTAATATCCTATAAGAAAGACTATATATTAAAGAAAAATTATATAAATAAAAACTACTATTTATAAAGAAAAAGGTAATCTCTATACTACTTAATTGCTCCTCTAAGATTATTACTAATCTAATTACTTCTTTTTATAGTTATACTATTCTAGTTTTCTTTATCTAGGCCTATCTTTTATAGACTTATAAGCCTTATTTTAATCTAAACCTTACTTATATTATCTCTAACTATACTAACTAGATAGCTATAAAAAGTAGTAGCTATAGTTACTCTTAGAGATATTATTTTTAATCTATTACTAGTAGTTAACTTACTTTATAATATAGTTCTTATAGCTATTATAGATAGGCTTAAGAATATTAAATAAAGCTAGATATAGAAGATATTTCCTAGTAATAATAGTTTAGTATAGTACTAAAGTAGAGGGGTATTAAGATAGAGCAGTGCAGATAGCCCAGTTTAGAGGGTGCCCAGACAGGTATATTAGTCAGCATAGTATAGCAGGACTTTTACCTTATTAAGGGCAGAGAGGAGGATAGAGGAGTATTATCAGTTAGCATCACTATAGTTTATCTTATTTAGAAGCTTTTATTACTTTTGCTTAATAGTTTATATCTATAATAAGATTATTATACTTAGAGAGATCCTTTTCTTTGTTCTAGAGCCTCTAGATATAAAGCTATAATATTATAATATTTCTATATAAGTATATAGGAGTATATAGTTTTATTATTTTTATCTTAAGGTTCTTAGCCTATTTTAATAGTGCCTAGAGGTGGATTTTTCTCTCTTAAGACTTTCTCTATAGTGCTTAAAAGGGGTATACTTCTATACTATATAAATAGGTTTATATTTAATATAGAACTATAATATATTATTCTAACTACTTAATAGAATATTAACTTTATAAACTTAGTAGTAATAATAATAGACTTTATAAAATAATATTTAGAAGTCTCTTTATAGACCTAATCTAAGAAAATACTAGGCATAATAGCTATATAGTTAGAGTTTTTAGATAGAAATACTTAAAACCCTAAAAATCTAGCTATAATAACTTTAAACTTTGCTAGATTAAAAAGTTTTCTCTTTTCTCCTTAGTTTTTATAAAAGTGGAGCTAGTATCTGCTTTCTATAACTTAGAACTTAATAATTAGTAATAAAGTAATAAATTAATAATATTAGTTAGGCTAATAAGCTTAACTAAGGGGATTTAGGCTTTATCTTAGTTACTATATAGTTAATATTTATAGAATTAAGGAAATTATAGTATTATATTACTTATAAGAAAGAATAGAAAAGAGTCTATAAACTTATAGATAGAATAGAGGTTATAACTACCTCTAGCTATATTAAAAAGAAGAGCTTATATACTTATAGGAGAAATAGAGGCTATAACTACCTCTAGCCTATAATTTATAACTACTATCTAGAAAGAGAAGGAGGTTAAAGCCCTCTTTCTCTCTATTTACTTAATTATTATAGATTATATTACTATATAACTTTTCTCTTTTATTATTAGATAATTTAAATATTAATAAACTTTAATATTAATACTAATATTAAATTATAATAAATTATATTAACTACTTACTATACTATATCTAAGTAATGCTTTAAGAAATCTAGAAGAGCTCTTAAAGTTAGTATATTTACTTTAAACTCTTCTAGTTCTAAGAATTATACTTTAGATATAAAACTCTTTAAGGGAGCTATATTTAAGAGCATTTAGAAATAAGCTTTTTGCTTTACTATTATAGATAATAATAGCTCTAAGAAGTCTTTACCTTTATAGTTTTAAAGTGCTAAGATTAGTTATTAGGTTTATATTAATAAGGATATCTATAATAAGTATAAAAACTATAGAGGTATAGCTTTCCTTAAGTTATAGAAAGTAGGCTTAGACTAGTAGCTAGATAAGGTTATATCTATAAAAGCTATTACTATACCTTTTATAGGAGACTTAGCCTCTCTACTTACTATTAGTATTATAGAAGTAATTAAGAAATTAGCTAAAGCTATATAGAAGTAGTATATTACTATTCTAATTATCCCTTATAGTTTAAAAGCCTCTAAGTTTATTAATAATAATATTTCTAACTTCTTTAAGGATTATCTATTCTATACTAAGCTTTATAAATAGAATAAGGAGAAGATAATTATCTTAGTTAGCTAGTACTATATTAAGGCTTATTAGCAAACCTTTAAGAGTGTTTCTGCTTAATATAATAATTAGCTCTCTTTTAAGAATAACCTCTATAAGATATATAGTATTATAGATCTAAATACTTATCTAAACTCTAATAAGAAGCTTTAAAGCCTTATTTCTAGCCTAAAGATTAGTAACTTTAAATATATCTCTAAATTCCTTATTAAAGTTAGTAACTTTTAGAATAGAGTAGCTAAAAGGAGACTTTCTATACTACTTAATATAGAGATTAACTATATTATCTTCTATTACTTTTCTAAGTAGACTATAAGATATATTTTAAAGATCCTCTATAAGAATTATTAAAGTCTCCTTTTAGTCTCTTAGATCTAGATAGAGGTTATAATTACTAGATAGATCTAGTTTTAATAGATATATATATAACTATAAGGTATTAGAGAGAATATTCTAGCTAATATACTAGTTACTATATTTAAGTGTAAGTAATTAAGAGTATTATTTATAAAGACTAAGCTAAAGGATAAGATAACTAATACCTCTAACTAGAAGGCTTAAGTAGATAATCTTACTATCTATTTTAAGAATATAGAGATTAAGCAGATTAAAACTAGATATTATACTAATACCTCTTATTATAATTATACTATTAATAAGGTTAGTATATATACTGCTAATATATTTAATATCTAGCCTATATAGAAGCTCTTATAGTATAACTATTATAGTAGTAACTCTTATAACTATAGCTCTATATATAGAGGATATAGCTATATACTTTTTAATCTAAGAGGAGGTAGTTACTTAGGCTTTATAGGCTTTAAATCTTACTACTAGCTAAAACCTCTAAGATTTATAGAGACTATTAACTCTAATATCTACTATATTTATAGTGAGAAAGGATATCTTACTAGGGATTATAAAGCTACTAGAGCTTTTTCTAATATAAAACTATACTTATTTTATAGAAGCTATTAGTAAATTAGTGCTCTATAAGGTTCCCTCTATATCTAGGTTCCTAATAAAGAGATTAATAAAGGCTACTAATAGAACTAGTATAACCTAATAATTATTTCTTTTCTAATTCTTATAGCTAGTATAGATAAGACTAAATAGCTAGAGGTTAGTATTCTTACTCTTTATAGATACTTTTTAAGCCTTTATAGAGTTAAGTCCTAGTTTAAGAGCTATAAGCAGTCTAATAAGTATATCTAGTATATTATATAGAAAACCCTAAGATTTCTAATTCCTGCTTTAGCTATAAAGACCCCTTCTATTAGTATAGTAATCTTAGATACTATCTATAATATCCTTAATATCTATATACTAGCTTCTAGTACTCTAGCTATAGTTCTCTCTATAAATATAGGTGTTAATACTATAACTAGATTATAAACTTAGAACTACTATATAATATCTTACCCTACTACTAGATCTAAGAAGAGGGTTTATATTATAAATCTAAATATAGTTTATTTTCCCACTCTACTCCTAGAGCTTTATATTAAGAAAGTTATAGATAAGAATAAGAATACTCTAGTTAATAATAGTCTCTTAGAAGCTACTAAGACCTCTTAATCTAAATCTTTTATTATAATATTAGAGGGTTAAATCCTTATTAAAGACCTATAAGCTAAGTAAGTAGATAGAAAGATTACTATTTTTAAATTCTTTCTTTACTAGGTTTAATATAACTATAATAATATAGTCTATAAGTATATAAAGCTAGTTATTTAGAACTACCTCTAGCAGAATAGTAATTAGTAGCTAAATATATTTATACTTATAGAGAGAAACCTACTTAGCTATATTATAAAAGCCTCTAGATTAAGCAGCTAGCTTATATAAGAAATTAGATATTAGAATAATATATAAGTAGACCTAACTCTTATATTCTAGTATAAAGCACTCTTATAGATAGAGATTAGTATTATTAAAGCTTATATTTAGGTCTAAGTTTATAAGGAAAAGGCTATAGCAGTTTAAATATTTTATAAAGCTGCTATACTAGACTAAGAGCAGGGTTTAGATATAATCCTCTTTTATTTAGTATCCTATCTAACTCTCTTTCTTTTAGCTAGCATTTTCCCCCCCTTTATAGATATAATTTATAGTTTCTAAGCCTTTATAAGTAGCTTAGTGCTTTCTATTTTTAGTTACCTACCTCTCTATAATATAGTAAGTATTAATATAATAAATATTATTCTACCTAGCACTTAATCTAAGGAGGATCTTAATATACTAGTTACTTCTCTTAATAATTTAGTAGAGTATCTATGCTATACTATAGTTACCTACTAGTATAGAGTTCTCACTATATAAGACTTTATTATACTATACTTCTAGGTTACTATAAGGATTAGCTAGTTTATATACTTAGAGTAGTATAGAATTATTAATACTAATACTACTATTAATATTATCTTTAAAGAGTATATTAACTATAATAGTATATAGGAGAGTGTTATTTCTATATATCTTAGAGTCTAAGACTTTATAGATACTTAAGCTATAGTAACTTTTAAGAGTATAATAGTTAAAGATATCTATATTAGTAGCTATTATATATTTAATATCTCCTTCTTTATTAGCCTATATAGTGAGATATCTAAGAATATAATTCTTAGAGCTCTATTTATTATATATACTAAGATAATACTAAAATACTTACTAACTTAGATAATTAGTATCTTTTAAGCTAGTAATTAGAAGATCTATACTTCTTTAATATTCTATATTTTAGATTCTATTAATTACTTTGCTACTATACTTTCTAACTCTGCTAGCTTCTTTTATACTTAGTAAGCCTATTTAATTCCTATAGAGGAGGGAAAATAGAGGCTACTACTACTAATTCTAATATAGCAGCTAGCTTAGTAATTATAGAAATTAATAGATAACTAAGTAAGAGTCTATAACTATAGCTTTATAGCTAGAAAGGCTAACCTAGCCTATATATATTAGAGGAGATAATACTAATAGTAGAAGCTAATTTACTAAAAGGTTTTAACTTTCTAGTTTAAGAGAAATTAGAAAAAGATAAGGAGGTTTTAGTAATATTTAATAAGAATAGTAATATCTTCTATATAGTGCTTAAAGTCTCCCTTAAGTAGGCTATTATACTAAGAATAAAAGTAATTATCTAAGCTATTTTAGAATTATAAAAGTATATTTCTAGGTGCTAATTCTATAAAAATAAGCTATACTATAACTATTATAAATCCTTTTTAAAGAAGTTTTATAGATATTACTACTAGAGAAAGAGAAAAGAAGCTAACTATATAAACCCTAACTATATATCTAGCTATAAAGTAGAGGAGATTTTAGTACTTCTAACTAATATTCTAAGTAAACTTCTCTTTTTCTAGAAATAGAATAGAAATAGAAACTAGCTAATCTATTAGTAAAAAGAAGAGCTAATCCCTACTAAGCTATATAATAGTACTAAGCTTATATTATTTAAAATAGCTAAGTATCTCCTTATATATAGTAAAGCTATTCTTTTTAGAGACTAGAAGACTACTATTAGTATCTTTAATATAAGAGAATCTAAGTATACTAGAGCTCTTAGCTATATAGTTAAGAGATTTAACTCTATTATCTAGAAGTATTATAAAGAGTAAGTAGTATATAAGACTAACTTATTAAAGTTTATAACTAATAAAAAGCTTTAGTAACTTCTCCTTTTTACTAAAATATATTTCTTACTCTTTATAAATCTATTTAACTTAGAATAGAGAATTAGATTTAATATAGCTAATACCTAGATATACTATTAGTTTTATTAAAGAGAGAACCTTTTAGAAAAGATTTTAATAAGAATCTAGAATAAACTAAGAACTAATTATATCTATAATAATATTCTACCCTTTATATATAGAGAGATTAATATAATATATAAGATAAAAAATAAGAAAGTTTAGCTAGTTAATAACTTACCTTCTAATAGCTTAGTATTTAAAGGAGATCTAGAGTAGAAGTTAAAAGCCTAGATAAAAGTAAAAGAGAATCTTAGACTAGTATTAAAAAGTGCTTTTATAGATTTTATCTAATTAAAGCTTTTAACTATTTCTAAGAGAAAGTAACTTATAGTAAAATAACTTAATAAGATTCTAGTAATAATAAACTACCTTAATCTAAAAGAGAAAAAGCTTCTTTTTAAAGTTCTAAGTAATAGAGAGAAAGCCTTTATATAGAGTTTTAAGTATTATAGATCTATTTACCTATCTATAGCTTCTCTATAAATAATTAGAGTTATCTCTTATAAAGCTTAGTAAGTAAGAAATATACTAATTTTAAAGGTTTTAGAGAGTAATATAATAATAATCCTAAAGAATAAGCTAAAAAAGGGTATTTTTAAGTAAAGTTATATAGCCTACTAGAACCTCTTTTTTCTAGTTAGAAAGAAAAATAGAAAGATATATTTTATTAACTCTATAACTAAGATTAATACTATTATTTTATATAATATAGCTTTACCTCTATTTAGTAATAAGTTCTTAGAAGACTTTATAATATACTAGCTTCTCTTACTATTAGATTTCTTTTCTAGGTATAACTAAGTTCTACTAGATCTATATAGCTATAATATTATAACCTTTATAATACTAATTAGCCTCTTTTAGATATATATTCTGCTTTAAGAAGCTACTAATTTTATAGTTTAGTTTATAAGAGTTATAATATAAATTCTATATAACCTAATTCTAACTTACTATAAAGCTTTTCTTAATAATATAGCTATTAAGGGCCCTACTTTAAAGTATAATAATAAAGAAGTTTCTAGTTATTCTAAACTATATAGATATATCTTTAAATATATCTAGAATATTAATAAGGTTCTTATTAATATTAAGTTAGCTAGCTATACTATTACTATTAAGAAATTATAATAGGCTTAGTAATCTATTACTATTATAGAATATATTTATAGTACTAGTAGCTAAAAGCTAGAGAAGTTAAAGATTATTAAGATTAGAGAATAGAGGGTTTATAATAATCTTATTAATCTTAGATCCTTTCTTAGTATTATAATATTCTATTAGATTTAGGTTTAGGGATTTTTAGCTATAACTAGATTACTTATAGCACTCTTAAAAAAGGATACTCTATTTAAATAGAACTAGTCTTAATAGTTAGCTATAAATACTTTTAAGGATTAACTTATCTCTACTTCTATTCTTATTAAGCTTAACTATAGCATTAATATAAGTGAAATCTACCTTATAGTTAATACTAATAGCCTTAGTTAGAGTACTATTCTTAGTTAATATATTAATAGTAAATATATAGTTTCTAGATATAAGAGTAGCTTATAGGCTAGTATAGAGCTAAACTATAATACTAAAAAGAAGAAGTTAAGAAATATATTTAAGGTTTTTAAGTAAGTTTACTTTTATCTCTATAGTTACTACTTTATACTAGAAATAGATACTAAGACTCTTATTACTTAGCTTAATAGTACTACTTCTAACCTATCTAGAGCCCTTATTATCTAATAGATCTTATAGATTTATATATTTAACTTTAAAGTTAAGTATCTATCTAAAAGCTAGAACACTATAGCTAATAGATTATCTTATAAACCTAGCAGACTATTAAATAAGCTTAACTAAGATACTAAAAAAGAAATTAATAACTAAATTAATAAGTAAATCTTCTTTATAGATCTAATTACTATCTCTTTCTTTAATAAAGTATAAGCAGATAGAAATAGAGTTTACCTTACTAAGATCCTTACTATTAAAGTTAATAATATTCTATAAGAATCTTTAAAGCTTATAGATATCTCTAATACTATACTAGATAGCTCTTTATACTAGAATTACTACTTATACTAAATTACTTACTATCTTAGTACTTTAAGATAGCTAGATAAAATTAAGTCTAGTTTATACTATAAGTTTAAGGAGGAGGCTAGGAAATTCTTCTTAAAGGATAAGTTATTATTTATATATTCTAGTATATATAAGCCTACTCTATAATAAGTTATAAATAATTTATAGACCTAAACTAAGCTTATTATAAAAATATACTAAGAGAGTAGATATAGAAAATATAATATAGTTATTAAATAGTTAGTAGAGTAATATTATTAATATAGCTTCTACTAATAAGTTAGTAAATAAGTTTAAACTTATAAAGATTATTAGAAGTATAAGCCTAGATATATAGATAACTCTTACTATTTCTTAGTACTCTTAGAGCTGCTATTTACTTATATAGTATTAGATATATAAAAGGTTAGTAAATAGAATATAGTTAAAGCCTAGTACTTTCTAACTAGATAGGTAGAGGCTTAGTAAATATAGTAAGCTAACTCTTACCTTATTACTAAGTTTATATAGAAGGATATTATTTACTACTATAGGCTCTATAATATACTTATTATTAATAGAGGCTCTAAGAATAAGAGTATAGTTATTAAATTTAACTATAAATATAGGCTTAAGTAAAAAGTTACTACTATATATAATCTATATACTAATAGTACTATTAAAGTTAGCTACTAGACTATTATATATACTTTTACTACTTAAATAAAGAATATAGGTAAGAACTTCTAGCTATCCTTCTAAGCTATACTATTTACTAATAGAACTTCTATTAGAGCCTTAACTAGTTATAGCTCTTTCTATCTACTCTATAGGTATAAAGCTATAACTCTAATAGAGATATTTACTCTAACCTAAAAAGTACTAATATAGAACTAGGTAATAATATCTAAGAAGGAGCTTCTTATATAGATAAGAGCTTTTAAATAGCTTAATAAGAACTATACTACTATATAGAAGATAATTATAGTATAGTATAAGTATATTATAAATAGGTTTAATTACTAGAAATACTATATCTTATATAGTTAGAAATTAGAAATAGGTAACCTTATTCTAGTATTTAATATTAAATAGTATATAGATAAGTTTTTAGATACTAAGCTTAACTACTATTAAAAAGGCCTCTTTAAGATCTATTTAAAGGCTTCTAATAATACTTTATATTAGCTTAAAATCCTTATAGAGAAACCCTTTTATAGGTTAACTTATACTAGAAACTACTTAAAGAAGTTTATTAAGACTTTAGAAGGTTTTTAGAAACTAGAAAATATTAACTAGTATAGACTTAACCTTATAGACTAACTTAATAAGATTTACTCTACTTATAGTTACTCCTACTCTAATAAAAGTAATAAAGAAGAAGTAGAGGAACCTTTTACTAATTCTAATAGTACTAACTCTCTATTAATAAGTAATCTAGATAGTAATATTCTATAGTAGATTATATACTTAGTAGTATATTTATAGGCTCTAAAAGAGGCCCTTAACTAGATAAGAGTAATATAGAAACTTTATATAGAGCTTTAGCTATTTAATCTAGTTAGAAATAGTTAGTATACTAAGATAGAGAATAATACTATATAATCTGCTAGAATTAGCTTTATTATAGAAGATTAAACCCTTTTATATCTATAATAAGTAAAGCTTATACTCTTAGAAGGAAACTTATTATACTTTCTGCTTTAATTACTTAACTATAATTTCCTAGCTTAGTATATTAGAATAGATTATAGAGATAATACTAAGGCTAGCCTACTTATATTTATATTATTCTACTTACTATTTAAGTCTACTCTTATACTTTTATAGTTCTAATTTTACTAGTAATAGTAGTATCTAGTCTAAGTACTATTATTATATTAGAAATTATACTACTAAGGTTACTACTATATATATAGTAAGTTCTACTATATAAACCTGTTAGAAGTATACTATAACCTTTCTAGTAATTAATATACTCTATTTCTCTCTATTACTGCTTAGATATTCTATGCCTTATTCTAGAAGATCTCTCTTTATAGCCTCTTACCTTAACTAGATAGCTTTCTGCTTTAAGTACTAAGTTCTAGCTTATTATTACTTAAAAAATCTTTAAGTTATAGTTTAACTTTAATAGTTTAGCTATATCTATAATACCTAGCTAGTTATTTTTATACTACTTCTAGATTAGGTCTCTATACTTAGTGTTCTAAGAGAGGTATATTTCTATATAATACTATATTACTTTATATTATCTATCTACTCTTTTTTAGTTTCTACTCTTATAGTAATTACTTATCTGTTTTATATTTATAATAATATTCTTGCTTTTAAATTAACTCTTTGCTTATTCTCTTATATAACTATAGCTTTATATAGGTAGTTAGGTTAGTAAGTTTTCCTAGCTATAAATAGTTATATTATTAAAGAAACTAGAAATAAAGAAATCCTCTTATCTATATTTTAAGATAGCTTTATTATATTAAAAAAGTATTATTATAGCTAGTTAATTTTATCTAATTTACTAAGACTTTATATAATTTTTTCCTAGTTTTTTCTAATTTCTCCTATATTACTTTATATAGAGTATATATATTAAAGTATTTTAAAGCTAAATAAGGAGGATTTTATTTATTAATTTATATTTTTAGGTTTATAAAGACTGCTAAGTATATAGAATATTATATTAGTTCTTTCTTTTTTCTACTCTTTTCTTTTAAATCCTAGTTAGAATTTTAACCTACTCTCTCTTATTAGAAATAGAAATATTTAAATTAGCTAGAGAGTAATTAGTAAGGATAAATAGTAACCTAGACTTATACTCCTTTAGCTAAGTCTTATAATATTCTATTATAGTTTTAAATCCTAAATAAGTTACTCTAAACCTCTTTATAGTTTACTAATTAATCTAAAACTAGGTAACTACTCCCTTAAATTTACTACTCTATTATTCTAGATTACCTATACTATAGCTAAAAGCCTTATAGTTTCTCTTAGAGTTAAAGAAATACTTAGAATTTTATTTATAGTAAAGATAGTTAGTATAAGTATTACTAAATATATTTATATACTTAAAGTATAGCTTATAGATCTAAGTTCTAGTAGCTTTATTATAGAGAGAGTAAGTATACTATTTATAACTACTATAAGAAACTATATTATAATCTCTATTAGCTTAAATATAGAAGCTATAGCTAATCTTAGACCTATTAGAATTAATTATCTTTACTAGTTAAAGTTTAAAAGTATTTATAACTACTAAGATAATAAAGATATACTTATAGAATAGTAGTCTCTTCTCTATTATACTTTAGTAATAAGAACTAGTATAAGTCTCTTAAAACTAATAAATAATAATCTTATAGTTATCTAAAAGCAGGACTTTTATATAGAAGTTTACTTTCTAGTATAGCTAAAAAGGCTCTAAAAGCTTAAGTAAGTACTATATAAGGGATATTATAACCTATATAAGAAGGTTAGTAAATATATAAAGTAAAAGCTAAAGGAGTAAGTCTACTTACTATAAAGGAGTTAATAGAGAGCTTAATATATAGAAGAAAGTTATAGTCTCTTTTATTAAAAACTAGTTTATTTATAAAAAGCTAGAAGATATGCTTTTTTAGCTAAGTTAGTATATAAGAATTATTAGGATTTCTAATAGAAGCTATAACTAATAAGTATTAAAAAAGGCTTAGAGTTATATTTTATAGATATAAAAGAGAGATTACTATTTCTATTATATTATAGAGGAAGAAGAAAAAGCTAGAAAGAGCTAAAAGAGATCTAGTTATATAATCTAGTTACTCTGCCTCCTATTAAATTATTTACTTAAAGGGTTAAGTCTTTTTTATAGTTAAGATTAATTAGATAAGAAAAGGAGTTAACTCTTATAACTGCCTTTTTTTGCTACTTATTCTTATTCTATCTCTTTATTTTAGTTAGTTAATAATTAGTAACTAGTAGTTTGCCCCTTTAATCTATATATAAATAACTGCTTTATCCCTCTCAATATAAATAGATTTAACCTATTAATAATTAATTTAGTATTATAGCTTAACTTAATTTATATTTTAAGCCTTTTTTATAGATATTTAAGTATAAATTTCTATTTTAATCTATGCTTATCTATATATAACTCTCTCTTTATAATATTATAGATCTTTGCTCTCCTATACTACTTATATAACCTTCTCTCCTTACTAGAAGCCTTAATTAAGTCTATAATTACCTCTATCTATTCTATTCTTAATAATATCTTTATCTAAGAGTTTTCCTACTAAGGTTATTAATATCTAGATTAAGGAGGCTTTTCTTATTACTATCTTAGAGAAGTTTTCTTAGAAGTAAGATAAATAGAATAGTAAGCTCTTAGAGATTATAGTTATTAAGTTTATAGTTATAACGCAGCCCCCCACAAAAAAGACTATAACAAATTCACTCAGTTTATAGGTATAATTTGGGAAATACTATAGAGGTACTTTAACCTATACCCTCTACTAGTTAAGGATAATAATATAGAAACCTAATATATTTCTACTAGCAAGCAAACCCTTATATAAAGTTAGATATATGCTCTAGCTAAATAGACTAGCAGAATAGTAATAGTATAGGTAACGCTATACTATATATAATAGGGCTGATTATATTAGAGCTAAGTAGGCTACTAAGGCTCTTATAGCCTGGGATTGCCTTTGCTAAACCTTCTAGCAAGGTGCTGCGAAAAACGCCTAAAAGGTAAACCTTCTAGCAAGGTGCTGCGCATATAAGAGATAACTTCTTAACCTTCTAAGAGATTATAGTTATATCTGCTAACTCTATTCTCTTTAAGAGAACCTTAAATATTCTAGTTATAAGAATTAATAAGCAGCACTTAGCTAGGTAGATACTTCCTTTTTACTTCTAATTTCCTCTTAAGCTAAATAAGAACCTTAAATATAAAAAGCTTTAATAGCTTTATTTTAATACTTTTATAGCTTAACTCTATATTTATTTCTAATAGCCTTAATCTACTAAATCCTAATAACTAGGCTAAGCTAAAAGGGATAAAGGAGAGTTAGCTACTATAGTTAACTTATTTAATCTATAAGGAACTATTTAGACTAAGACTTCCCTTTTAGCCTCTAATATAGAAACTAGTTTTTAACTTCTCACTTATAATCTCTCTAATAGGATTAGGCTTATTAAATAATATTATACTTCTACTAATACTAGAATTAAAGATAGTAAAGCTACTATATAAAAAAGCTAGCTTATTATACTTATTTTCTAATTACTAGCTAAGAAGAGTATTAGTAAAGAAATAGTATTCTACTCTATTCTACTTATTAACTAACTTTTAGGCTTTTCTTACTTCTATAATAACTTTTAGTATAATAAAAAGGGAGAATTATATTTTAAGATACTAATTAGGTTTATAATAGCTATCTATAAGCCTCTTAATAGTATAATATCTATTCTTAAATACTTAGTTAAAGTTATCTAAACACTCTAACTTTAAGAAAAGTAGCTATAAATATTAGATATACTCTGCTTTAAGTAGCTTTACTACTATATATAACTAGAATTAGCTAAGTACTAGACTAGTTCTTTCTTTAAAGAGATCTTTAATATATAGATAAATTAAATTACTTCTAAGTTTTATAATAGAGATCTAGAGGCAGATAGTATAGTCTTTCTAATCCTATTAAGAACTACTAATAAGGCTAAGTATATTAAAAGGATTACCTCTCTGCTATATAATAAGAAGATTTAGAAGATAATTTATACTTAGAACTCTATAGTTTTTAACTTTATATCTATAAATAGATTAATCTTAGTATAGCTTTATCTTAGATACCTTAAAATACTTAACCTTAACCTTAAAGTATCTATATTTAATATTTAAGTTATAGGTGCTTTTATACCTATTAATATATCTATTAAGCTTCTTATAGACCTAAATCTAAGTCTATCTAAGAACTATAATACTAGAATAAGAGATATTATTAATAATTACCCTATAGTTAATATTATATAAAACTATATCTACTAAAATAGGATTATTACTACTATATACTAAGAGAATAGATAGATAGAAGAGAGAGCTTTTAACCTTTATAATAATAAGCCTTCTCTTTATCTAGATTATAGCTTTTACTATACTAATAGTTTTAGATAACTAATTTATATTAATAACTCCTATAGTAGCTTAGAACTTCTAGTTATAGATCTAGCTAGTAATCTAGAACTACTAAAGAATAAGATAGAGAAAAAGAGGATATCTAACTAGTATATTAAGTTAAGTTAGAATACTATACTATTTTTATAAACCTAATTTTATTATAGGTTTAATATAACTAGAAAATAGGCTAAGTAGCCTCTATTAGTTACCTAATACTATCTTACTTATCTTTATAATATTTAAGGAAAACTAGTAATAGAAATCTATTTTAAGGTAAAAGAGATATATTACCTTACTAAGTTTAATATATATAGGTTAGATAAATATATATAGACTCTAGAAAGATAAGTTACCTAGTACTTAATATTATTAATTATAGATATCTATTATAACCTACTTACCTAGTTAGATATTACTATTTTTATATTTAGTATAGTAATAACTATTAGATAATAATAATAGTAAACTAGAAAAGAGAAACTACTTACTATACTAACTTAATTTAAGGTAGAGATTCTAATAAACTATTTATAGAGGCTATAGAGAATCTCTCTTAGTACTATAAGCTTCTTAGAGCTCTTATTAATATTTATACCCTCTTTTAGAAGAATATTATAGTTAGATCTTAGTTTTAATAGCAGGATTTATAGATATATAGCCTTAGAGTAGTAGATTAGATTAGAGTTTATATTTATAAGAGTATTATTAATAGTATAGTATTAGTAGTAGCTATAAAAGAAGTAGTAAGAAGAAATTAATTCTAAATTATTACCGAGTATATCTTAAAGATTACTACTAAGTTTATAAAATGCTCTATGCTTTATAATAATAAACCTTTATAGATATTCTAGATAGACCTCCTTATAGTAAAGTTATATAGTAATACTAATAAGATATAGCCTTTAATATCTAGAATGCTCTCTTTCTTACCTTTTTTTAAAGTATTAAGGCTTTCTATAAGAACTTTTACCTTATACTATATAGAAGGATAGATTAGTAAGCCTAATAGTAGAGAACCTACCCCTTATTACTCTAGTAGGGCTAGCTTCTATATTATTATAGATCTAGACTTACTAGCTTTTAGTTTCTATAGCACTCTACTACCTCCTAGTAATAATAACTTTAGCCTTATAGACCTAGATTTAACTCTATCTAACCCTTTTATTTTACTAGCTAGATTACCTAATACTAGATAAGATATAATCTCTTTATATCTCTCTGCTCTAGTACTATATTAAACTATTATTACTAGAAAATATCTCCTATATCTAGCTTTATTTAATATTCTTAAGCCTATCTATAATAGTTATAAGAACTATATTATAGAGTAAGTTAACTACTAGTAATAGATTAAAGATAATATCTCTAAGAGTAACTATAGTTACTACTTTTTATAGCTACCTAGCTAGTATAGATAGAGATAATATAAGTAAGATTTAAATTAGAATAAGGCTTATAAGCTTATAGAAAATAGGCTTAGATAAAGAAGACTAAAATAGTATAACTATAGGAAGAAGTAATTAGGTCTATAATAATCTAAGAGGAGTAATTAAGTAGTATAGAAAGTGCCTTTTCTTTTATAAATAGTAGCTTTTATTTATATAATTTTTCTTTAATATATAGTCTTTCTTATAGAGTGTTAAGGTAAGACTATAAGAGATAATTAAGATAGAGTAGTATAGATAGCCTAGTTTAGAGGGTGCCTAGATAGGTATATTAGTTAGTATAGTATAGCAGGACTTTTGCCTTATTAAGGGCAGAGAGGAGGATAGAGGAGTATTATTAGTTAGTATTACTATAGTTTATCTTATTTAGAAGCTTTTATTACTTTTGCTTAATAGTTTATATCTATAATAAGGTTATTATGCTCAGAGAGATCCTTTCCTTTATTCTAGAGCCTCTAGATATAAAGCTGCAATATTATAATATTCTTATATAAGTGTGTGGAAGTGTGTGGTTTTATTATTTTTATCTTAAGGTTCTTAGCCTGTTTTAGTATAAAGAGGTTATATCTTATCTAGTATTAGGCAGTTTAGCTAGTAAAATAAAAGAGTTAGATAGGGTTAAATTTAGGTTTATAAGGCTAAAGCTATTATTACTAGAAGATAGTAGAGTATTATAGAGACTTAAAGCTAGTAAGTCTAGGTTTATAATAGTATAGAAGCTAGCTTTACTAAAGTAATAAAAGATAGATTTTCTACTATTAAGCTTATTAATCTAGCTTTCTATATAGTATAAGGTAAAAGTCCTTATAGAAAGCTTTAGTATTTTAGGAGGAGATAGAAAGAAGGATATTCTAGGTACTAGAAGCTATATCTTATTAGTATTACTATATAACTCTGCTATAAAGAGGTTTACCTAGAGTATTTATAAAGATCTATTATTATAGAGTATAGAGTATTTTATAAACTTAGTAGTAATCTTTAAGATATACTAAATAATAATTTAGAATTAATTTCTTTTTACTATCTCTTTTATAGCTACTACTAATACTATACTATTAATAATACTCTTATAAATATAAGCTTTAATTTAATCTACTACTTTAAAGCTATATATCTATAAATTCTACTATTAGAGCTAGGATCTAACTATAGTATTTTTCTAAAAAAGGATATAAATATTAATAGAAGCTCTAAGAAGCTTATAGTATTAAAAAAGGTTCTCTATAGCTTCTATAAATAGTTTATTAAAATCTCTACTCTAAATTAAGTTAGTATAGTAAGTAGTTCCTCTTTTCTGATTTATTACTATTATTATTTAGTAATTACTATTATACTAAATATAAAAGATAGTAATATTTAACTAGATAAGTAAGTTATAATAGATATTTATAATTAACTATATTAAGATCTAGTATCTACTAAGAGAGAGTACTATTTTTATCTACTAAGTAACTTATTTTTCTAGAGTCTATATATATTTATCTAATCTATATATATTAAACTTAGTAAGGTAATATATCTCTTTTACTTTAAGATAGATTTCTATTACTAGTTTTTCTTAAATATTATAAAGATAAGTAAGATAGTATTAAGTAACTAATAGAGATTACTTAGCCTATTTTCTAATTATATTAAACCTATAGTAGAATTAGGTTTATAAAGATAATATAATATTCTAACTTAACTTAATATATTAGTTAGATACTCTCTTTTCCTTTATTTTATTTTTTAGTAGTTCTAGATTACTAACTAGATCTATAACTAGAAGTTTTAGGCTATTATAAGAGTTATTAATATAGATTAGTTATCTAGAGTTATTAATATAATAAGAGCTATAACCTAGATAAAGAAAAGGCTTATTATTATAAAGGTTAAAAGCTCTCTTTTCTATCTATCTGTTTTCTTAGTATATAGTAATAATAATTCTATTTTAGTAGATATAGTTTTATATAATATTAACTATAGGGTAATTATTAATAATATTTCTCACTTTAGTATTATAGTTCTTAGATAGACTTAGATTTAAGTTTATAAGAGGCTTAATAGATATATTAATAGATATAAAAGCTTTTATAACTTAAATATTAAATATAGATATTTTAGAATTAAGGTTAAGCATTTTAAGATATCTAAGATAGAGCTATATTAAGGTTAATCTATTTATAGATATAGAGTTAGAAACTATAGAGTTCTAAGTATAAATTATTTTCTAAATCTTCTTATTATATAGTAGAGAGATAATCTTTTTAATATACTTAGCTCTATTAGTAGTTCTTAATAGAGTTAGAAAGATTATACTATTTGCTTCTAGATCTCTATTATAGAACTTAGAAGTAATTTAATTTATCTATATATTAAAGATCTTTTTAAAGAAAGAACTAGTTTAGTACTTAGCTAACTCTAGTTATATATTATAGTAAAGCTACTTAAAATAGAATATATTTAATATCTATAGCTACTCTTTTTAGAGTTAGAGTATTTAAATAACTTTAACTAAGTATTTAAAAATAGATATTATACTATTAAAAGGCTTATAGATAGCTATTATAGATTTAATTAGTATTTTAAGATATAATTCTATTTTTCTATTATACTAGAAATTATTATAGAAATAAGAAAAGCTTAAAAGTTAGTTAATAAGTAAGATAGAGTAGAAAACTACCTCTTTATTAATACTTTTCTTAGCTAGTAATTAGAGAATAAGTATAGTAAGCTAGCTTTTCTATATAGTAGCTCTACTATTTTTAATTTTAGTATTAATAAAGATATAGTATTATTTAATAAGGCTAATTCTATTAAAGAGGTTATAAATAAGAAGTTAAAAACTAATCTCTATATTAAAAGTTAAAGGGAAAGTTTTAGTTTAAATAGTTCTTTATAGATTAAATAAGTTAACTATAGTAGCTAGCTTTTCTTTATTCCCTTTAGTCTAGTCTAATTATTAAAATTTAATAGGTTAAGGCTATTAGAGATAAATATAGAGTTAAGCTATAAAAATACTAAAGTAAAGCTATTAAAGCTCTTTATATTTAAGGTTTTTATTTAGCTTAAGAGGGAATTAGAAATAGAAAGAAAGTATTTATCTAGCTAAGTACTACTTATTAATTCTTATAGCTAGAATATTTAAGGTTCTCCTAAAAAGAGTAAAGTTAGTAAGTATAACTATAGTTTCTAAGAGCTTACTATTCTACTTATCTCTCTTTTAAGAAAACTTCTCTAAAATAGTAATAAGAAATACTTTCTTAACCTAAATATTAATAATTTTAGTAGGAAAACTCTTAGATAAAAATATTATTAAGAATAGAGTAAATAGAGATAATTATAGACTTAATTAAAGCTTTTAATAAGGAGAAAAAAGTATATAAGTAGTATAGAAAAGTAGAGGTTTATAATATTATAAAAAAGAGTTATATATAGATAAGTATAAGTTAAGATAGGAATTTTATAGTTAAATATCTATAAAAAGGGTTTAAAATATAAATTAAGCTAAGCTATAATACTAAATTAATTATTAATAGGTTAAATCTATTTATATTAAGAGGAATAAAATATTTATTTATATATAGGTTAAAGGAAACAGGCTACTAGTTACTAATTATTAACTAACTAGAATAAAGAAATAAAATAAGAATAGATAGTAGGAGAAAGTAATTATAAAAGTTAACTTCTTTTCTTATCTAATTAATCTTAACTATAAGAAAGGCTTAACCCTTTAAGTAAATAATTTAGTAGAAGATAGAGTAACTAGATTATATAACTAAACCTCTTTTAGCTTTTTCTAGCTTTTTCTCCTTTCTCTATAATATACTAGAAATAGTAATCTCTCTTTTATATCTATAAAGTATAACCTCTAGCCTTTTTTAGTTCTTATTAGTTATAGCTTCTATTAGAAATTCTAATAATCCTTATATACTAACTTAGCTAAGAAAGTATATTTTCTAGCTTCTTATAAATAAACTAGTTTTTAATAAGAGAGACTATAACTCTCTTTTATATATTAAGCCCTCTATTAACTTCTTTATAATAAGTAGACTTACCTTTTTAGCTTTTACTTTATATATTTACTAACCTTTTTATATAGATTATAGTATTTCTTATATAGTATTTACTTAAGCTTCTAGAGCTTTTCTAGCTATACTATAAAGTAGACTTCTATATAAAAGTTCTACCTTTAAATAACTATAAGACTATTATTTATTAGTTCTAGGAGGCTTATACTAGTTCTTATTACTAGTATATAATAGAAAAGAGACTACTATTTTATTAATATATCTTTATTATTTTAGTAGTTATAGGTATTTTTAGACTTTAGCTAGTAAAGATAATTAAACTTAATAAATCTAAGGTTAGCTATAGCTTTTATATTTAAGCTAATAGAGGTTATAATATAGTTCCTTATAGTAGTTATAAGTAGTATACTTACTCTCTTTATAATAAAGCTATTAAAGCTTAGATTTATAAGCTATACTTTAAGTATATAAGTATATCTAGTAATACTTATACTAACTATTTTTACTATAAATAAGATTCTAAGTATTTCTTTAACTCTAAGAGAAACTATAAAACTTTTAGCTATAGTATAGGTAATTTAGAATAATAGAGTAGTGAATTTAAGAAAGTAGTTACTTAGTTTTAGATTAACTAATAGACTATAATAAGGTTTAGAGTAACTTATCTAGGATTTAAAACTATAATAGAGTGCTATAAGACTTAGCTAAAAAAATATAAGTCTAGGTTACTATTTACTTTTACTAGTTACCTTCTAGCTAATTTAGATATTTCTGTTTTTAATAAGAGAGAGCAGCTTAAGATTCTAACTAGGATTTAAAGGAGAAGAGTAGGAAAAAGAAAGAACTAATATAATATTCTATATATTTAGTAGTCTTTATAGACCTAAAAATATAAATTAATAAATTAAATCCTTTTTATTTAACCTTAAAATACTTTAATATATATACTCTATAAGATATTATTTAAATATCTCAAAAACCCTTTATAAATAAGACCTATAAAATATATAATAAATAATAATACTTAATAATATACTATATAGTATAACACAGTATATTACAGTATTAATAATACTGTCTATACTGTGGATAGAAAGGTCTAGAAAGTCCTAGAAAGCCTTACCTTTAATAAGCTTTCTAGCTAGAACTAAAAGGGTTTAAGCTATAACT